>NMUG010007750.1:0-11937 GCA_002855965.1 Monotropa hypopitys | reverse complement strand
CTTCGGACACAAAATTCCGAACGACATAGGGTTGTTCGGAAGTTTGTGTCTGAATGGTTCGACAAATTTCGGAAGTTTGTGTCCGAATGCTTCAAAAATTTTCCGAAAATATCATTTCAAATCAGGGGTAAAAATGTCCAAATTTTTTTAAAAAACCGTGGGTTGTATTTAGTATTTTGGTGGTTGTATATAGAATCCCCCATCAAATTATTGGGATTTTTCCGGAGTTGAGTTTCAAATTACATTTCGAAGAATCTATTGTAGGGAAAAATTATTGAGATCGATATTCCAAATAATAATTTCATTCATATAAACAACAATAATACAACTGCATTGCTGAGCGTAAATTAAAGTATGAAATTACAAAGTTTGAAGCAAACCGAATTGAACAGTGCTCTGCTCTATCCTTAAAACAGATTCACTGCCTCTAATGAGTGTTGAGGATCTTCGTCGTTTGTCTCCCAGGATAAGACGGTCTTGGACCACTGCCTTCGGAACACCTCCAATGACAGTCTTGACGAACTGATCTTGTGCTCGACTCTCTCTCACTCAAGAAAAAAAGAAACAAAGGAATGAAAATACTATTTTCTGAGTATTGTGAGTGCTTCTGATTTGCTTTATCTTTCTCTTGGCAGCAACCATAATTATATACACAACAGGGGATATACGACAGGACTCAACAATAATGAGACTGCTTTGGGAAACAAACAGACTATGAGAATGCAACCTTTGGTTGCCCCCAAAGACCCTCCAATGCCAACATTCATTCACAGCCTCCTCGATTTCCAACAATCCCCCATATGAATGGATTTGACGAGCAACTGATGCTGAGTACAAAGCAGACTTTGAGAGAGCACTATGGATAATTTCTGTATAAGATAGGTAGCTTTTGGCCTTGAACATTCCCTTGTGATAGCCTATCGAATTTACTAGCTGGCCAATGAACATGATGTCTTGAACTGTTCTGTCGTTTGTAAACCGAGTCAATGAACTTCACAGTCACTTCTCCTAACACAGTTCAGTTCTCACTGTTGGATTCATTTTGGCCATGAAACCCTCGTCCAGTTCTGCAAGTATTTTCTCAAAAATTTTGCCTTTCATAATTCTCATAGTAGCGATCCTACTTCATACTCACATATATGACTCCTTATCAATGAGTATTTCAGATACTCTGCTTGGCTCACCAACGCATAAGAGTCATTAAAACATAAGCTTATCCTCACACAAATCACTGTCACACCATAGGAATGAGCGAGAGAGTTATTCTCCTCAGTGATCTATCTCCATCTACACGCAATTAGGTTCTCATTGAACCTAGATCTTGGGATCTCTAGTGACAGATTTCCAAGACACTGCTGCACCACCCAAGGTAAAGACATATCCACTCGTGGATTTTGAGTCTTTTATATCAGAAAATCAATTTGCACATGTTTGCTGAATATCTGGTGTATAGTACAGTTCATAATCACGAGTGTACCTCAAGTATCGTAACACTTTGACTACATCTTTCGAGTAGTTCTCCCCTGAATTGCTAGTATACCTACTTAGTCTGCTAACAGAGTAGGCTATGTCATGCCTTGTACAACTCATTAAGTACATCAAGCTTCCAATTATTCTTGAATACCCTCACCAAAATTATTAGATAAATGAAGATTTGTGTCCACAGGAGTTCTGGCGACATTCATGTATTTCTGAAGAATCTTTTCAATGTAATGAGTCTGAGACAATATAAGTCCAGTAGATGTTCTAGTAAATTTCACACCCAGAATCACATCTGCAAGGCCCATGTCCTTCATGTCAAACTTCGAGTTTAGCATGTTCTTAGTAGATTTGATAATCTTATCATTACTACCGACTATAAGCATGTCGTCAACGTAAAGACATAAAATGACATAGCCTTCAGCTGTGTCTTTCACGTAAACACACTTATCACATTCGTTGATTCTGAAGTCACTCGACAATATAGTATTATCAAACTTCTCATGCCATTGTTTCGGTGCTTGTTTCAGACCATACAACGATTTGACTAGTCTACAGACTTTCCTTTCCTAACTAGGAGCAGAAAACCCCCCAGGTTGTTCCACATAGATCTCTTCACTCAGATCACCATTAAGGAAAACTGTTTTTACATCCATTTGATGAATTTCCAAATTGCGCAATGCTGCTATAGCAATTATCATCCTGATAGATGTTATTCCTGTAACATGAGAATATGTATCAAAATAATCAAGACCTTCTTTCTGCTTGTATCCTTTGATAACAAGTCTGGCCTTATACTTATCTATTGATCCATCTGCTTTCATTTTTCTTTTAAAGATCCATTTGTAGCCAAGAGGCTTACAACCTGGAGGAAGATCCACCAGTTCTTATGTATGATTCTGCAGAATAGAATCAATTTCACTCTTGATTGTCTCTTTCCACATTGGTCTTTCTGGAGAGCTTACAGCTTCCTTGAAGTTTACATTCTTGCATACCATTTAATTTTTTTATGAAGTCTACATACATTCTTTTTGTTTGTTAGGTTAGATGCACGATGGTCTAGTATAGCCACCCATTTTGCTAACTTTAGTGAAGTGGAAAGAAAAGTATGACTCGTGTTGTCCGCGTTATGTACCAGTGGTTTAGTTAGGTTTATTTTTACATAGGATTTGTATTCCTTCTTGTCATGTTAAAAGGTTTTAATGTGAATTTCAGCGAGTTATTGCAGATAGAATCCCGAATTACGAATGGAATGAGTGTGTACACTTTGACATAAAGAAGTGGAGATTCAACACCCTCATATATTTGTTTTTGAGCCAAGCTTCGGTTGCGGGTTAAATAATTTCATCTTGTGACATATGCATGTTTTATGATTGAACTTGTTCTTTTCATAAAGTCGGGAATTTGAGAAAAAAGGATTTGAGGCATTCCTTCATTGATAAACCCACAAATTTTTAATTTTCTTTTACAATTAACCTTTGCACCCTTTTTGAGCCTAAACGCACACTTTATTTTGATATTTGGTCAACCATTTGTTTCGATTGAACCTAGGAACCTTAGTTGTTGGGTAGTTGTCATCTTTCGAAATCTTAGGAAGCTAAAAGTCATATTCGCTCTCGGAGAAGGTTGGACGATATTCTAATGATGTTGAGAGTGTTAGGAGGTGATCGGATAATCAAGGAATGAGGAAATGAGAATTTGGTCAGAGGCCTATGATACCGGTATCTGGGAAAGCTGTGATACCGGTATCTGGGAATTAAATTTGAAAAAAAAAACATAAGGCTGGGATTTACGAAAATCAAATTCTCAAGCTACCACTGAGAAACCGCTGAGCAGCAGAAACCGCTTCACACTTGCTCTCTCTCAGGTCTCTCTTTCCCGTCTCTCTAAGGTCTTTCTCTCGTCTCTCTCCACATCCCAGTTAAGGCTGCAAACGAGCCGAGCCGAGCCGAGTATTAAAATGTTCAGGCTTGTTTATGAAATTTTTACCGATCTCGATCTCGAGCCGAGCTTCCAAAAAATTTAACGAGTCGAGCTCGAGCCGAGCGGACCCGAGCATGAGTCGAGCTCGATCTTGTTCACGAGCTTTAATAAGTTAAAAATATTATATATTTATCCTTGAATACAATTCTAAAACTACAAATAAAATTATTATAATACTTCAATATAAAATTTTGCATGTATATAAATTAATAAAAAAAGTATTAGTCCAAAACAATTTTAAAACTCACTTTTTATTTTTTAAAATTGTACATAAAAATAATTAATTTAGCTACTCGAGCTCTTATCAAGCCATATTAACCCTTTATCGAGTCCTAATCGAGCCGAGCTTGACTTGTGAGCCCGTAACGAGCCTAACGAGCCTGGCTCACGAGCCTAACGAGCCGAGCTTTGCCTAGCTCGTGCTCGGCTCGTTTATTAAACGAGCCAGATAATCTGGCTCGTGCTCGTTTATTAAGCTTTCGAGCCGAGCCGAGCCGAGCCGAGCCATTATCGAGCTGAGCCGAGCCGAGCTCACGAGCGGCTCTATTCATTTGCAGCCCTAATCCCAGTATACATCTTACCTCCTGAACCATGTTCTTCTCTAAATGTAAAACCCTAGCTGCTGCAAGCCCTAAATGATTCAAAATCGAGGTTCTTCAGAAATTGGAATAAGGAGGTGAGTATACTACTGTTGTATCTTCGATTACACTTTCAATTGATAGCTGGAACTTTGATTGTGGATTGGGATTAAAATTGTTGAAGAAATCGCACTGGTTATCGCTGTGATTCTGCTATCTAGGATACCGATATCTTGGAATTCTCTGATACCGGTATCAGTAGTCACTGTTGAGAAAACCCGATTTGAGTTTTTGCGATTGTTTTGGATTGAAATGAGGACATACACTAGAAAACATAAAAGTACAAGTGCTAGAAGGAATATGCAGCCAATGGGTGATGGTTTGGAGCAAGGACAAGGTTTTATGGAAGTTGTCATTCATCCCGAGCCTACCCCGCTAGCCACAGAGTTACCCTCTGATACTCCTGCACTTCCACCTCCTCAATCCGAGCACGGACAATCTTCGGGCACCCAAAAGAGGCCACGGAAAACAAAAAAATATTGGGAGGAAATTTGCGCGTCAAGAAATATTCACTGTGAACGGAAAATAGAAGAATTATCTATGGTGACACCACTTAGGTATCGGGAAGAAAATACGGTTGTATATTTAGTTTACAAAAGATTGTATGATTTCAAAGTTACTAAGTGGTTTGAAAAAGTCAAAGGATTTATTGGCCCTATTGTACGAGAGTTTTATACGACGGCTAAACAAGACAGTGAGACTGAAGAAATGAGGGCGAAAGTCAGAGGAAAGAATGTCATTGTATCTCCTGACGTTGTTGCATGGTATTTGGGTTGCAATAGACCTGCCACTGCTGAGATTACCTTTCCACGTGCTGGATATTCATCACCAGAGGGGTTGGAGCTTGCTGAGTTAGCCTGCGATGATGTGGCCGTCTTTAGGGCCAAGGGACACTTTACCTAGTGTATGTTGAGGAGTCAGTATTCATTGCTCAATAAGATCGTTCATTATGATCTTTGTCCTAGAGGAGCGGAGAAGACACCTAGACATGAGATTGTACAGCTGGTCTATGAGATTTATCAGGGGCAGGGGATTGATGTAAGTTATTTGATTTGGCATTTTGTTGCGCGGTTCCCAGTACAATGTGGTACTACTTCCAGCTTGCCGTTTGCGGCAATGATTACATCACTCTGTATTGAGGCTGGAGTGAAGCCAGCAGCTAAAGATGTTTGGACTCCCCCTCCACTTGGGCCTATATCGTATCAGACAGTGAAGAGGAGTGAGTCACAGTATATTGCCAGACCTCGACGGCCAGTATCTCCTATTGCTGCTAATCCTGCTGCGGGACATCCCGAGGCTGATTCGGAGGCACCTACTTCTGACATTCCTACTACCACCTTTATGCCTACACCCTCTATTATACCATCCTCCAGCCGACCTACTCCTAGAGTTCCTCGATCTCACACTACTACTTCTTCTGAGGGACCGGTCATGGAGATGTTACAACAAATTTTTAGAAGGATGGATGAGGATAGGGTCCACCGACAGACATGGGAGGATAGACAGACACATAGGGAGGCAGAGTGGACCCGGAGCTTTGATGCTGAGGTTGCTAGATGGTTAGAGTGGGAGAGACAAATGATGGCAGAGATGAGGAGATTTGGGGATAGTACATATGAGGAGGAGGTTCCAGTACCAGTTATACCAGAGGAGTCCAGGAGCGAGTATGTAGCTTCTGATGATGACGGAGATGACCATTAGTCATTTGTTTTTCTCTTTTTGTCTCATTTGTTGTTTGTTTAGTTTGAGTCAGTATGTCTATTTGAGTCGGATGATGGCCGGGTAGTTGGCCAAGATTACGTGATTCCCATCATACTTTTTGTTATATCACATCACCCTATTACGTTATAAGCTGTAAAAGACCTTAATGATTTCGATGTTTCCGACTTTTATGAGATTGCACAATTCTTTCATAAAAATTTGCATTGTTACTACATGTTGTTGATAGCAGCTTTATTTTGCTTACATTCTATGTTATTTGATGAATGCTGCGAAAACATTTCTTCTTTGATATTCTGAGGACGGTTCCTAAACCTGCACTATAAAGTCATTGTCTGATTCCTTTTGGGAGTGACCAACCTGAGACGTTTGGAATCGAGGCTTGATTTGAAAGAGTGTGCATGCCTATGACAAATAGTAAATGAGAACAATTCTAAGGTTACAACACCTGGGTCACATTGAAGAAATGTCTTTTGGTTTGACAAGGGGAATTCTTTTTCTATGCTTTACTTTTGTTTTTGTTTTCTTGTTATTTTTTATTTTCATGTTACATGTTCATTTGCATTTTTCATTCTCGTTATCTTTCATATAGATATATCATGCATGTTACTTCATTCATATTTCATTTTCTGTAGTTTTTATTTCTTTTAGTTTGTTTAGAAGCATAGCATTGCTAGGGACTAGCAACGTTTTAGTTGGGGGTGTGATTGCTATGCAATCTTGCATTAGTTTATCACATTTTCATATTATTTTGCTAGTCTTGTGCATTAACTAACCCCAATTCTACATATATATTACTCTTTATACTTTGTTGGCTAGTTGCTTAATTTTTAGGTTAAATTATTTCGGAAGATCAAAGTTTTATAAATGCAACGAGAGCTATTTTATCCTTGAAATACATGAAGAAGTCAAGTTAGGTATGTCCGTAAATTTCAGGGTGAAATTTCTTTAAGTGAGAGAATTGTGAGACCTGTATTTTATTTTATGTATCATTTGCATTAAATTAAAATTTATTAAGAGCAATTAAAATCTCTATGATGATTAAAATAATTATTCAAGCGATTAATTATGAAATGAATGAGATTGAAATTTCAAAATAGGTAATAAAACAAAAATTAAAAATTAAAAATTTCTCGAAAACAAGTTTAATTGTCGTAAATGAAAAAAAGTGTGGAATTGAGGCTAATAATCAAACTACAAAAAAGGTGAAATTTAAATTGGAGGAATATATAAATTAAAGGTTTAAATGTAAGTTTAAAAATAATTAAAGTGAGGGGTGGTAGTGTAATTTACTAATTAAATTAATAGAAAAAGAAATAAAAAACCACAACCAACCATTTGGCCCCCTCTATTACACATCATGTGTATCGCAGGGGGGAACCCAGCAGATCGAGACAGAAAGGGGGCAACCGAGTGCATGAGAGAGAGAGAGAGAAGAGGGGGAACATGCGGGGAAAAGAGAGAGGAAGGCGTGGCGGCCGGAGAAGCGCCGACACATGAGGAAGAAGGGGAGGCGACGACGACGTGTGGCGGCGCACGGCGGTGGTGTGCTGTTTGCGGCGTACACTATGAAGCATGGGTACCGGTAAGGGATACGGGTACGGTACGGGTACGAGAAACGCCAACAACCTAAAAAAATAGGGTACGGGTACGGCATGGGTATGACAAATTACTTATATATTTATTTATTATTTTACTATGTTTCATTCCATAAAATAAATATAACCCTATTTTACAACTAAAAAGAGATAAATAAAAGTTTAAAAGTTCATATATTAAGTTCAACATGCCTAGATCAAAGAAATGATTAGTTTACAAAAAAATAACAATTCTCTTCTCATAAGAATTTATTTTATATGAATGAAAATGAAAAATATGTAGAAAATCAAATACAAAATAAGTATGTAAAAAGTGATTATTACTCCAGTTCTCATTAGATATTGAACAACGCGAGAGAAAGAGAAATTAACGACTAAGGACTGATGTTAGTCACCGGTGGAATCAGTTGTCGGTCTCAAGTCTTGAGCGTGTCTTCTAACTTATGATGTCCGATTGTAAATCTAGAGCTAAATGGCATACGTAGTCTATTCATGTCTAAGGGAATGAGAATTACACATGAGTCCAAGACTATTAGGTTTGTTTATTCATATTTTTTAAAAAAATTGCAATGTTCTCCAAACGTACCCATAAAAGTACCCACGAAGTACCACTACCGTACCCATTTAAGTCAAAAGTACCCGATACATTTTTGAAGTACCCGGTACGTTTTTGAAGTACCTATTGCCATACTCGTACCCACGAAGTACCCGGTACTCGTACGACGCCATTTTTGAAGTACCCGTGCTTCTTAGGGCATACAACTGCGGTGGTTCGTGGAGGTGCATCAGCGACGACAACGATGCTCTGCGATACGTATATGTGTGTGTATCGCTGTGTATTCAATTCATGTGTTTTCGTATATATATATATCGCAGTGTGTGTGTGTGTGCGAGATTGTGTGACTGCTATATATACAGTAGGTGTATGTGTGTATTCGTTGTGTTGTTGTGGTGGTGGCCGAGGTTTTTCCGGCCAATTTATGCCATTTTCCAGCCAATTCATGTCGGTTTGCAAACTGATTTTCGGACAACAGTTTTGGTATTTTTGGAGAAAAAAATTGCACGATTAATTAAGTTATTTTTCGAAACAAATTATGGGTTATGTTTGTTATTGTTTTAAGTAGTTGTGTATAAAAAATCGCGATGTTTGGGTGAACGGTTTGGAAAGAATTTGTGATTAAGCACGAAGTGGTCATGTCGAATTGTTGTTTTGAAAAGTTGGGAGAAATCAGAAAAAATCATGTGAAACTAAATAATTTTGAGAAATGAATTATAGGGTTGTGTTGGTAATTGTCTTTAAGAGTTTATAAGTAAAACGTTACACGATTCGGAATAATTGACTAATCGGAATTCGCGTTTAAACGCGACTTTATCTATTAAAGAATGAACTGAGTCAAGTCACTAATTTTTGGTAGTATTCGGACTGATTTTTGGTGGTTCGGGACGCATAATCAGGGATGACATGCATGATGGCCAAATCATTCCTGTGGCCGGCAGTTCGAAGTGCGAGAATCCAACCTTTCTTGTAAGCAAACTCCAGGACCTCGGCAACCTGCTTCCCATAAATCTTTTCGGCCTCATCATACCCGATATTATAACACCTCTCCTTCAAGGCGGCCACCTCGACAACATCCTTATTTTTGAAAGCCTCAGAGTCAGCCGACAGCTTCACATTGGCTTCCCTCAACCGAGCCACCTCATCAACGCGTTCATTCAGTGCCTCGCCGCCACCCTTCAGCTGCTCGTTCATATCGACAATATGCTTATGGGCCTGCTCCAGCTTGTCCAGTCCCTCTTTACTATTTTTCCGGCACATGGCATATGATCGCAAAAAGCCAGAGATTCTCTTCTCGAGACCAACACCATTGGTCATAGCCTGAAACACAAGTTAGCAGTCACGTCGACAACAACAGTCGACAGAAAAGAAAGGAATAAATGTAACATACATGTGCCTGGAACTGCACCATTTAGAGGAATCATTCTTTCAACCCCTCTGGTAGTTCCTCCATGTCCTTTATTAAGGTGAAGGTCTGGGCCAGGGCCATCGCCACGTTGTCATGGGATGTCGGTCGGACCCCGCCGTAAAGGAGGTCGGGAACCTAGTCCTGAGCAGGACTTGTCTCACCCCCCTTCTTCTTCTTTGGCTCTGTCGGCGCTTTTCCTTCGATGGGAAGGGTCTGAGTAGGAGCAGTATCAGACGCCTCAGCTGTCCGGGCTCTTTCATTCTTTCGCGGTTCAGTGGGCTTGTCGGCAGTAGGCTCTGGAGCAGAGGGTTCGGCCTGTGGCGGTTTGCTCGACGCCATAGGAGTTGGATCGGCAGTAAAGTCCCTCGGCTTGCGACCATACTGAAACATATCTTCCGGATCGGCTTGTTCAGTTTCCTCGGCGCTGACCCTTCACCTGCCGACCTGACGTCAAACACGTGAGTGTAAGAAGGAACATAGCCCAACAAGAACGGTGCCAAGCGTTTCTCACTATCAACAACTAAGGCATCCTTGATTCGATCTAGGTCGGCATTTTGTATGAGCGACGACACTCTGTGAGAAGCTGCAAGATTGAAATTTTCACCAGTGAAATCGTAAGGCAGAGGTGCCGACAAGAAGATTGATCGACTTATCGAGTGTTCCGGGCTCCCGAGGAACCGGGTAGTGAGCCAATGTGGATTCAAAATTGTTGGAGACTACCATATAGTCGTTGGTGTACTTGTCAGAGTCCGGCAACCCCGATATGATTCCTTCTTTGCCCGGTCGGCGACCCAGGTAATACTTTTGCAACTTCTTGTTGAAGCCGACAGAGTAGTGGCCGAAGAGATCTTCGAAGCTAAGGGGGTCCTCTAGAGTTTCGTTCTGCTTGGCGAGGGTGAACACCTGAAGAACTATGGATCAAAGCGCCCGAAGAAGGAGATTGGAAGCTCGGCAGCAAGACGTCCGGAGACTGGAAGCTTTGAGGTGCAAAACCCTTTCTCCCCCTGCTTGTATTGTATTTATAGGAGAGGAAGGGGGAAAAGGGGGGGAATCCTTCAAATTCAAATGACGACAGGGCCACGTGACTGCCTAGCACCAGTCAATCCCAGGGTGCCACGTAACCAAGCATTAAATAGGAATTTGGGGTGGAGCCATCGAAGCCAAGCCGACGCGTGCCAGGCGTCGCATCAGTTGCAGTGTCGACCAATCACGTGATGACACATGTGTAATCATTTAATATTCGCCAGTTACTTTCTTGAGATCCGGGTCGACGCGTGCTAGATGTTAGATCAGTTGCCACACCGACCAACCACGTGAGGACACGTGGACAGTCATTTAATATGCGCTAGTCACTTTCTTGGGATCCGGACCGACGCGTGCTAAACGTCAGACTAACCGCAACGCTGACCAACCACACGATGACACGTAGTGATTCACTTATTATACATGTCAGAGCTTTATGGGGGACTGAACCGACGTGTGTGAATGTGGTGCCTTTCCAGCTGTCATAGCCAACCAGGAGCTGACACGTGGACCTTAGCCGGATGACAGTTACAGATGTCACGATTCACAACGACATTCCACCCACAACGGTTCACATCACCATCACCTCTCGTCAGCCAGTCTGAGTCAATCCCGTTTTAGCCGATGCCGAAGCAAGGTTGGGGGCTATTGTGAGGGCCGAAACAATTGTGACCGACTGATAGATCCGGGTCAGGTGCCACGTCGACATTAGCAACAAAGAGAAGCACGTCACAGAGCGGGGACCACTCGGCGTCTGACCGAAGGTTCGAGTTCCATGATGCTCCCTTCGGTCACAGGATTTGGGGCCCTGACATTGCTTCGGGAGAGCCGCCACGTCGGTCCGACATGCGTGCCCTCGACAGCAAAAATCATCTTTCTTGGGTTCCACGGACAACACTTTTGGCGCATGCCGACCGACATGTCAGATGGCACACTGCTCGAGGTTGTCGGGCGGTAGTGGCTGCTGGCGACTACGGCGATGTCGAGGGTTGATGGCCACAGTGATGAATCTGGTGAACGACGGAGGCGATGGCGACGAATCTGGTGAATGACGTCTACGACGACGGATTTGGTGGACGACAGATGTGTCGGCTACGTCGGATCTGGTGAACAACGATGGCAGCGGCGACAGATTTGCTGAACGACGGTTGCGGCGATGTGAACAGAGATGCTGATTGATGACGGTGGTAACGAGGACAACGATGGAGGCTGAGGTTGTCGGGAAATAGAGATGCGAGAGATTTAGAGAGAGGCTAGAGACAGAGACTGCTGGAGATGTATCATAGAATGCCGCCGGCGATGGTGATGGCAGCTGATGAAATTCCTAACCCTAACCCTAATATGCTCTGATACCATGAAACTTTCTGAGAATAATTTTAACACCCCGAAAATTTTAAACCATTTTTTAAATGAATGTAAAATGGGTAATATAGATAGGAGGTGACTCACTACCAAGGCATCAATCCACAAAGCATCCAACTAAGTGAAATAAAATCCACTAATATGATACAATAGTACAGAAGAGTACAAAGG
>NMUG010007749.1:0-11934 GCA_002855965.1 Monotropa hypopitys | reverse complement strand
ATAAATGTGTATGAAAATGTATAAAGAATGTGTATGAAATGTATAAAAATGTGTTTGAAACATATGTTGGGCTCACACTATTATATTTTGTATAATAAATTGTGTATAAATGTGACGTGATAAAAAAAGATATGACTAGGACATTTAAGTATGATTGGGACAAATCCAAAATATGACTGGGACAGCCATGCTGTTTTGTATAATAGATATTGGGTAATGTATATTAACAAGTGATAGAATAAAAAACACAACATAACAATAAAATTTTAGATATTAATAGTGCTTTCGATACTGATTTGTGCATTCAGTATTAATGATGAGTGATGACATAATAGAAAGCGCAATACAATACATAAAGGTACGATGAAAGTTCAAGTGTTAGTAGTGCCTTCGGCACTTTGTAGTGTCTTCGGTACTCATGATGAGTGGTGACATTCGATCTGTATTTTCCGTATAGAAAATTTTGAAAAAATTAAAAAAAAATTAAAATTGAGTAAAACAATTCAAAATTTTTACTCATTTAAATTCAATTACAAAAATCAAACATTTATGTAATTAAAAAAATAGAATCAAAATAGTTTTTGTAAAAAACTAAAAAAGCCGTTTTAAAATTATTTTACTGTTTTTAATCTTAAACAATTTTTTATTTTAAATTGTTTTTTATGTTTAAAATTTTAAAATGTTTTACACATTTTAACTATTTTTATTTTTAAATTTAGTTAAAATATTTATACATATATATAAATGTGTATGAAAATGTATGCCCACACCCTTATTTTTGTATAATAGATTTAGAGTAGTGTTTAGGTTTTCGATTCCTATAGATTGCTCGATTGCTTTTGGTATCTCTTCGTTAAATTCCGGTAATGTTGAAATTGATGGAATTTTTTTGATAATGTTCAAATTAGTTCGAATTAATTTCCCATAATCTTAAAAATTCTGACAATGTTCAAAAATTTCCTTTAATATTTTTAAAATTAGATGGACAAGTAACACAAAGGAAATTATTGTAAATTCGATATTTGAGTCGTGTTAAAATATTATAAATTCGATATTAGCTCAAAAACAACTATTACATTGCAATATTTGAATGGTAAAAAGTGTTCAAAAACAATTATTGTGATAATTCAATTAATTAAATGAGAGTTTAAATGAATTGTTCATACTTCTGAAATAACGTAATAGATTTTGAGTATAAAATAAGCAATCATCTGTATCGGGCGGGCAAGGGTTGCCGTTTAGCGCAACGGTCCCCACCCCCATCCCTCTGGCCAGAAGCTTCGCTCGGCCTCCTGCCAAGACGTTCAAGCACGGACGACCTTGCACTGTCAGAATGTACTGGTACACTTGGGGAAGGAGTCCTACGGTGTTGGCTTCTCACCTTGGTAGTGTTGAGATTTGGGGACATCCTTCTCCTTTCTATAGCTCTCCTTAGGCGGATCATCTCTGCCTGTAGAGATTCAATCTAATCCTCCCTTCTTTCCACAGTACTTTGCAATTTTTGATGTACTCCTTGGTGGTCAGCTTTGCTGGAGGATCAGGACATGTTGTGTAGTAGCTGGCATCTTTAGCAAGAGCTCGCTTGGGAGTACGGGTAACGGTGTCTGGAGTTTTGTCTCCCTCAATGACCTCCTTTCCCTTGGCCCTTTGACTGTCGGACAAGTTCCACTTCGAGGTGTTCTGGTTCCTGGAGTTCATCTTTTGATCAAAGTATGAGAGGAATGAGTGTTTAGAGAGTTGAAAGAGTCCCCAGCGGAGTCGCCAATTGTTGGGGGGTAAGCCTTCAACTGGTGGATCCAAACAGCTATGGATGATGCTTGGAAGAATAACCTGCAAAAGAATAAAACGTTAGGCTATCGGCAATGGGGCTGGTGAACCCTCCGATGATTAAGTTAGCAAGTGCTTCTAGATAGAGAGCAATTTGGCAGAGTTTAGGCTTTGGAGAATAGTGTACCTCAAATGTGGAATACCCCCTCATTTTATAGAATTATCGGTGATTGGCATGTACGCGCTTCGGCGCGAGTGAGATATTGTATAGACTGCTTGGAGCAGTGCACCTGCCAGGTCTGTACGTGTGGGCAGCAGGGCAGCACCTGACAACATGGGATGACACAAAAACTGCCAAAAGGTGTCTAATGTGCTGTAGGAAATCCGAAAAGCTATTTCCATGTGAGGCATGCGCCTGCCACAAGTGAGAAATCTGGGATGCTGTCCCCCAAGGAAATCTTCCCTACAGTCGAGGTCATTGGTTGCCGAGGGTTGTCTCGGGTGGTAAACCTTCCATACCAAAGTAAACCCCGGAACCTACCCCCGCCGGCCCCGTAGATCGCATGAAGGACGCACATTGGAAGAAGAGTCTGCCATGATGTCGGCTGAGACTGTCCTGGGTGTCAAACGAATCTCTCCGGACCTTCAATTGGTTCAGCCCCCAACAGTCAAGGTTGGCCAAATAGTAAAAAGTAGAAGAATGGAAGAAACAAGACAGAGAAAAAATATCAATGAAGAGCTCTGTCTGCACGTGGGACTGGTCACTCTTGCTTTGCCCCATGGGTAAATTCCCAATTCACATTGACGATTAGGTAATCATCATTGTCCCCTTTGTTTGAGTCAAGGAGCCACTCTACTAATTTGCACATATCTGACCAAACATTGAGGTACCAGACACCCTCTTTGTATGTTGGATGGTGTAGTGGCATAGGATCTCCCAGAGGTGCATCTAGGAGCCAGAGATTTGGTTAAGCATTGTCATCCCATCACTATGCATATAGTATTGGTGGCCACTTGCATTAGAGATAGGTTCAGATATGATAGAAAGCTTCTCAAAATTAGGTGAAGAATGAATCACACCCCAGCTTCAACAAAATGGATTACTAGGACATGGAGAGTGTTGTTGTCGGTAGAACACCTAATGTAACCTTCAGGATCCAGTTCAACAATCACATCCACCGAAATCCCATAATTCCGTCTCAAGCTTTCAATTTTTCGGAGGGTAACAATAAAAGAGTGGAAATAGCCCATTCATGTGAAGAAAGAACTGGAAAGGAAGAGTGGGTAATGCTCGCAATGAAGAGACGGAGGAAATAAAGAAGGCTTACATGAAAAGATGGAAGATCAAAGAAATTGATAAATGGGAGAGAAAACTACATCTTCATATATTTCACAATGTCCATTACAACCCAGATGTACGTATATGAAGAAAAAGGAAAAAATACTAATTACACTTAAGTCTCTAAACTCCTAAACATTTACACACAACCCACAACTTAACACTCCCCCTCAAGTTGGTGCGAAGATATCTATCAAGTCCAACTTGAACACAATGGGGTGAAAACTATTACTACTAAGACCCTTAGTAAATACATCAGCCAACTGGTCTTCTGATCTTATAAAAGGAATACAAATTAAACCGCTGCTCAGCTTCTCTTTAATGAAGTGTCTGTCGATTTCGATATGCTTCGTTCGATCATGCTGAACTGGATTATGTGCAATGTTTATGGCGGTCTTGTTATCACAGTAGAGCTTCATAGGAATAGCATCAGAGAATCCCAAATCACGTAAAAAGGTTTGGAGCCATAAAAGTTCACAAACACCGTGAGTCATTGCCATGTATTCCGCCTCTGCACTTGATCTAGCAACTACTGACTGTTTCTTACTCCTCCAAGTAATCAAGTTGCCTCCCAGAAAGGTACAATAACCAGAAATATATCTCCTATTATTAATAGAACCTGCCCAGTCTGCATCAGTGAAGACTTCCAATTTCAAGTGACCATGATTGGAGAACAAAATTCCTTTACTTGGGGCAGATTTGAGATACCTCAAGATGCGATAAACTGCATCAAGATGCACAGTGCGAGGTTCATGCATAAACTGGCTCACAACCCCCCACATCATAGAAAATATCAGGTCTAGTATGAGATAAGTATATCAAATGACCTACAAGTCTTTGATATCTCTCATTATCCACATGTTCTCCACCATTACTACAAAGGTGATGATTAGCCTCAATAGGGGAATTTGTAGGCTTACATCCTAACATGCATGTCTCTTCCAAAAGATTAAGAATATACTTCCTTTGAGTTATAAAATACCTTTGTTAGACCTAGCCACCTCCATTCCAAGAAAGTATTTCATAGGCCCCAAGTCCTTGATCTCAAATTCTTGAGCAATAAGAGCCTTAAGGTTTTTTATCTCGTCCAAATCATCGCCTGTCATAATTATGTCATCCACATAGACTATAAGAATAGAAGTCTTACCATTAGTTCTTTTGATGAACATAGTATGATCAACATGACTCTGCTTATATCCAAATCTCAACATGGCTTTGAGAAATCTATCAAACCATGCTCTCGGAGATTGTTTCAATCCACAAAGAGCTTTTCTCAATCTACACACCTTTCTATCTGTAGCAAAAGAGGAAAAACCTGGTGGTATGTCCATGTAGACCTCTTCCTCTAAGTCACCATGGAGAAAAGTATTTTTCACATCAAACTGTTTAAGAGGCCAATTCAAAATAGATGCACAAGAGAGTAAAGTCCTGACAGAATTCATCTTGGCTACAGGAGCAAAGGTCTCTTCATAATCAATCCCGTATATTTGAGTGAACCCCTTTCGCAACAAGTCTTGCTTTGTATCTCTCAACAGTCTCGTCAGCCTTGTATTTCACAGTGAACACCCATTTGCATCCCACTGATTTTTTTAGGAAGAGGTGCTAGTTCCCACATGCCATTGTTCTTCAGGACTGTCGTCTCCTCTCCCATAGCTTATTTCCACTCAGGTATTGTAAGAGCTTCCTTCCAATTTTTCGAAATAGATATAGAGGCAATGGCAGAGACAAAAGCAAGATGCGAAGGAGATAAACGAGAATATGAAACAAATTGTGAAATTGGATGTTGAGTACATAATCGAGCCGGCACTTTATGTGTTCGGACTGGCTTCCTAAGAGCAATAGGCACATCAAGATCATCAAACGGGAGAGATATAGAGGAAGGAGTATTATCAGGGGACTCAGTTGACCCAGTTGAAGTATCATGAACTTGAGTTGGAAATGGAGATTGGCAAGATGGCTCAACACAAGTAGCCTTTTCTCGGCGGTAATAAGTTCTCAAATCCGGTATGTCCAGACGTCCACCAATATCATGATCTACACTCATTTCAACTGTTGGTTCCTTTTCAGAGGTTCTTGTCTCCCCCTCACGATGACAATGTAACGGAGAATACGACCAAGACTCTGGAGTATAAGATGCCAATCTCTCTTCATCTCTCATTTCTTCCAGGTTATTATTCTCCCCCTGAAGAGATGAGAGGGGATAAAATGACTTGGTTTCCCAAAACGTGACATCAATAGAAATATACATTTTGCGAGAGTGCGGATGTAACATCCCATACCAAACTCACTAATAAAATATACGGAATAAAAATTTCTCTTATCATTTAACCCAAGAATCGACAATTTCTAAAACAAGCATCAACTAACCTCGAGGACAAAACATGAAACTCAAGGCCATAGTTTTTCTTCTAGCAAACCACAATGTATCAAAATTGTTTCTAAAGGTCGAGTACTAAAAGAAAGAGCAAAAGTACATTTATAAAAGAAACATGGTTCCTCAAAACCCACTTCCAAGTGCACATACTCAGTGCCATTCCATCAAGCTATGCCTCAAGCTATCCATCCAAATCCATGCTTCCAAGAGAATCACCTCACCAAGCTATGTAGTAGACCGCTAGCTCCAAGACCTAGTTTCCAAGTATTTAAGAAAAACACAAGGAAACCAGAGTGTGAATAGGATATCTTGATTTCACAATTGCAAGAGATTATAAAAACATACAAGGATTAAACTTGTAAGAAAATAAGGATCCAACCCCCCAAAACACATGCTTCCAACCTCATGCATCCCATGCTTTTACATACGTATATGGCCGCAGCCCATTTTTCAAAACATTTTAACATCTCTCTTTTAAAATAATTTGGAACCGCAACTCACAAAATTAATGAGCCATCAACCCGCAGTATTGACCTCGACCCATTGATGTTATGCCGTTGTACCGCAGCCACAACCTCGATATATATTTACAAGCCGTCAACCCGCAGTATTGACCTCGACTTGTAGAATAATAAGGGTGTCCCCCATATTGGCCATAAAGACATATATCCATCGATTTCCATCATTTACCGCACATCCCAAGTATGGCTTTCAAGGAGTATTTCTCCAAATAATTATACGTATAGTAAAAAAATGATTTCACGACCCCTGCACTTGAAAACCATTGATTTCCATAAACTCATGCATATGATACATATGCAACATGCCATGCAATTACCACAATTTAGTGCAACGCTGTATTCCTTTCAATCAACATGCATAAAAGCCTTCAAAAATTAAATAAAAAAGATCATATACTTTGAAAGACATGCAAAGTACTCTCAATATACCGAATCCATACACTTATTAGAGTCTTTAATTTCAGTCCACATGAATTTATAGTTTTGACAAGAAAATAATGAAAGCATTAAATCAAATCCACTAAATTGATAACCATCTTTAACCACTTATTAGAGTCTTTAATTAACTCCTAAAACTTTCCAAACACATCTTAGGTCCATAATCGAACCCCCGGAAAACCCCCAAAAATTTGCCCGAAAACCTCCAGCGGGGATCGGTACCCGCCTTTTCGGGGGACTGGTACCCGTCCCTTCTCCCACCTCACTGCTCATCGGGGACCGGTACCCGCCTTTATGGGGGACCGGCACCCCCAACAATTTCAGCCAAACTACTACGAGGACCTGTACCCGCCTATTCAAGGTACCGGTACCCCTTCATTTCTCCGCCCAACTGCTTAACGGGGACCGGTACCTGCCTTTATGGGGGACCGGTACCCCTTCTTCAGAAATCGATTTTTCAGAAAAATATCTTTCGAACTCTTCTTCTCCAATCTTCCCAACCTCAATCTTTTTGCCCCAAAACTCAAAAATCAAATATACCAAAGTGTTGAGAACACTCATATCACTAACATACTTCGATTACATGATCTACAAACCACTACAAGCCTCAAATCAAAGGATGTTCCTCAAGAACACCCCAAAATCTGAAAATTACAAAAACCTAGATCTTGGCTTTATTTCTACAAATCTGATTACAAGATTTAAGGAGAGTGATACTTACATGATGCTTGATCCTTGTGTAGAAGAACTCTCTAGGCAAACAACTTCTTCTTGATCATTTTCTTCCTTCTCTCTCTAGGGAGCTCTCTCTCCTTCTCTCAAGAACTCATTCTAACAACGAGTTTGATCCAAAATCTCCCAACAATAACCCTAAATCATGTTTTTAGGTTAAATTACCTCCATACCCCTCCACTAACTCTCATATTTACCCTTGTGTACCACCCTCCTTCCTTATTTCCATAATTAAGGCATTATATATATATTTACATATATATAAAAATACCTAAATACCCTTTAAGACTTCCCTCACTCCCACTTCACGTTCTAACATTTTTAGAATTTATTATTAAAATAATCTATATTACATCGGATCATAACATTTATAACCTTTCTGACTTGGTGTGTAGCCATGGAAGATACACTTACGTGCTTTAGGATCTAACTTTCCACCAGAAAATTTAGGGGCATGGACAAAACACACGCAACCAAAAACCTTAGGTGAAAG
This sequence comes from Monotropa hypopitys, assembly GCA_002855965.1. Classification (NCBI taxonomy): domain Eukaryota; kingdom Viridiplantae; phylum Streptophyta; class Magnoliopsida; order Ericales; family Ericaceae; genus Monotropa; species Monotropa hypopitys. The sequence continues at coordinate 4,270 of NMUG010007749.1, read as the reverse complement.
AGAACTGATTTGTGATCCACCAGGGAGAAACCGAATCAGAGATTAAAAGTGAAGGACGCTGGAGGGCATACGATTGATAAGAAATGCTGCAGTAAGAACAACTTCTTCCCAAAAATATTTAGGAACATTCATGGTGAGCAAGAGTGAGTGAGCAACCTCCGCAAGATGACGATTCTTGTGTTCATCAACTCCATTCTGTTGTGGTGTACCAACACACGATGTCTGAAAAAGAATGCCCGATTGTTCAAGATACGTGCGAAATAACCCATCTAAATACTCAGTTCCATTGTCACTCCGAAGAACTTTAATGATGGTTTCAAATTGAGTGCGCACCATTTGATGAAAAGATCGAAAGCATGAAAAGACTTCACTTTTGGATCGAAGTAAATATACCCAGGTAATACGAGAGTGACAATCAATAAAAGTGGCAAACCAACGGTATCCATTAAGAGACACAACATGAGAAGGACCCCAGACATCAGAATGGATAATGGAAAAAGGAGAATCACTTTGTTGGTTAATAGGAGCATAACAAGAGCGTGTATGTTTGGCTAGCTCACAAGCTTCACAAAGGAACTGACTCCGAAGACATTGCTTGGTCAAACTGGGGAACAATTTTTATAGAATTCCATAAGATGGATGACCCAATCGACGATGCCATTGATGTAACAAAGGAAGAGCTGAACTCGTATCTGTTTCAAGAGCTTGACCACATGTCACAGATGAGCAAGCTAGATTAGATGCAGATTCCAACAAGTAAAGTCTCCTGTGTGATGTACCCCTGCCAATCATCCTTCCCGTATCCAGGTCTTGAAATACACAATGTGTAGGAAAAAATGTTACGGAGCAATTTAGAGATTGGGTAAGTTTACTAACACATAGGAGGTTAGTAGAAAAATTGGGAACATGAAGCACTGAAGAAAGTGAGATGTTGGAAGAATAATTAATAGAACCTTTTCCCAAAATTGAAGATAGAGAACCATCAGCAACTCTAACTTTGTCTTTATTAGAGCAAGTGGAGTAGGAATCAAAAAATGAAGAGCAACCGGTCATGTGGTCAGTTGCACCGGAATCGATTATCCAAGGAATACAGGAATTTGTAGAAACATTAGAGACGGGTATGAGAGAGGAACTACTGAGCTTCGCCACGAGGCACCTGAGAGTTTGCAACTCCCCCTGAGAAAGATGGCCAATAAGAGAGGCATCTGTCATTGAAGATTCCATACCAACCACGAATCACCCAATCAACAATAACACGGCCAAAGCAGAACAATCCGATCAATGAGGCCCAAAATCCAAGTACCCAATAAATCAAACCGCAATCCTCAATCAAGTGGTACCAAGGTTGGTCGCAGAGAGCTGCGCAGAAAGGCTCGTTGAGAGAGAGAGAGACGCAGAGAAAAGGAGCACTGAGAGAGAGAGAGAGTTGGTGCAGGGGCTAGGTCGCAACAGGAGTTGGCGCAGGGGCTGGTCGCGAGGAGAACGGCGACCAGAGAAAAGGCCCCGTGAGAGAAGGCGAAAGGAACAAGCCTCAATGGAGGGCGACCAACGCCGGAGAGAAGGCCAGGAGGGCGGCGACCAATGCCGGAGAAAAGCCCGGAAGGAGCGGCGGCGCACTTAGGGTTTTCGGACGTGTCGCTGCTCTGATACCATGATAAACAAGAGAGAAAACTATATCTTCATATATTTCACAATGTCGATTACAACCCAGATGTACGTATATGAGGAAAAAGGAAAAAATACTAATTACACTTAAATCCCTAAACTCCTAAACATTTACACACAACCCACAACTTAACAGAAACGCAGCAAGACTTAGGGTTCTGAAAAGCTTCAATTTTGCAATAGCATCTGAGAGCAAGAAAACAGACGATGGATTTGGGGGAAGATGTGTTTTTTTAATTAAAGTGAGACACGCGTGAAGAGTCACTTTTCTCAAAAGAAGTGTCAAAAGTTTCACCGTACTTTTCAGTTCAGCACGCCACTACTAGTTATTAAACCCCTTTGGAAGTCTTATCAATAATTAATGCACATTAATTACTAACACTCCATAGAATTATTGTTAGACTGTTTCGATAAATGGAACAACATTGTATAATCTTACTGTTTAGTTTTGTCCACTCCAATTGTGTGATTGAAGTAACCTAAGTTTGGGACAATTATGGTAAAGTAATTCTATATTTTTATTTTTCAAAAGAGTAATCTAAATTCCCTAGGACATAAGCTTGCAGTGTGTCATGTTAGTCCAAATCGATATGGTTAACAACACATGTCAAGTATGATCCCCCAAAGTAGATTGGGTCTACCCTATACAACATAACATCCTAGCAATACAGTATTATGTTATTCAGTGAGGCAAAATGGCATATGACATGTAATGGTGTTAACAAACCAATGAATAGTGGTTAATACACGTCTCAACCATTCATATCAAAAGGATAAATTTTCATAAATGTTTTAATTCCATTAGGACTAGAAATCTATTTGAACCATAAACATGATAGAAAAACATACCAAATAGAACTCTAAAAAGAATTGAGATAATAAGTGATGATTCAATCCTGATTACTGATCAAAAACTAGTAATCCAAAAGAACTCTATAACAGAAGATGACTCCGTATAAAAGCAATGGGCAAGCCGCAGATAAAGGTAACTGATATCGGGCTTACAAACTCATTAAAGTTTGTTCTTTTGCTTACAATTTTCTCTTAGTTAAGTTGATAACTGGACCAACTTAATCATCAAAAAATCTTCTGACCACAACAACAAGAGGTACCCTTTTTTGTACGAGCACGAAAACAAAAATTAATACAAAAAAGCACCAAATAAATCCAAGAAAACAAGACCAATACAAAAATAATCTTGATCCCAATTTTACCCCTACATGCATCACCTCACAAGGTAATCATATTACATAAAGCAAGCATTGGAAATTTTACAAGACACCATATAAAGCAAGCAAGATGAAAGAATGAGACGTCCACAGAAGGACATCATTCTAAGAAAATGGAGAACTTTTCATCAAACACCATCACAAACAGGAATCTCAATTAAACCACCATCACCTTGCCTGGAGGTTTTTTGGGGGTAAAAAAGAGGAGAAGAAGAGGAAAAGTTTTATGGTGTGGCAAGAGATCTGTTTGGATTATAAAAAAAAGTTAACAAAAGAATCCAAATAACCTTATACACATTATGCTTTGTCCTGTTGAGAGACTATGAATTATCAAACTTTACTTTAAACAACACACTATTCGCCAAGGTTTTGGAACTTAGATGCAGCAATGCAGTTCAGAACCCATGAATCGCTTGCCACTATGGCTCCAGTGGAACTTGCTAAAGCTTCTGCATCTAACCGCCTCTGGTTGACAATCAGATTCTTCTTCTTGGTGTCATACTTACCTTGTAGCTCAAGGCTATAAATGATAAATACTGACGATTTAGGGTTTCCTGATGACAAGGATTCCTGGTTTCCAGAAATGGGTTTCCTTTGCAGAACAGTTCCTCCAGCTGCAACAACAAGATCGTGTAGGTGCCCTTTGTATGAAGGTATGAATTCTCCAGTAAAATAGAATTCACACCCGTAGAAGAGCTTTGGTTGCTGCAAACAAGAAAATCAGTTATTTTTTATCCTCGCATGGACAAATTTTAATCAAACTTATTCGATAGAACACAAATGAAATGATGAACCAAACGCATTTTTTCACATTCTGTACAACTGCCACTTGCAGTGTATTGAACCATAGCATAATTAACAAGGGAATTTGAGAGAATCACCTAATAATGGAGTCTTTTGCAAAACTAAACACCATTGCTGCGAACTGTACTACTGTGGTCTGTTGTTCTAAACTCTAATTACAGAAGGTGTTAAACACTGCCACCAAAAATTTTATGGTGAAATTTTGGATAGGTCCCGTTTTTGGAACTTGTTGCCGCGTAGGACACATGCAATAAGTTCACGTCCCTCCTTAGGTCTTTTTTAGCTTTTTACATTTATACCCTTAATAATTTATATAATCTCCGGCTCTTGTGTTAATGTATTTCTAAAAAATGATTTATTTTAAATTATACAGATCTATTTTTTATATAAAAAATATATTTTAAAACTCGTCTCAACAAGATCTATCAAACAAGATCCATATTCGATATGAAATTATTCGATTTTGATGAAGTTACAATCCAAATGCACTCTAACTTGTACCAAAAATACAGTTACATTCAAATTGAACTGTAACTTATACAAAACATAGAAGTTACAGGCAATTTGGACTG
>NMUG010007748.1:0-11937 GCA_002855965.1 Monotropa hypopitys | reverse complement strand
CTAGCAAGAGAAATCATCACATCAAAGCATGAACATCATCAAAATATTATTATCAATGTCAACAAGAATGATGAATCATTTATACCATTGATGCATGAACTTAAAAAAATGATATAGATGATCAAACAAGATAAAACAATCTCAAAATCAATATTTTGATTTTCATACATAAAACATAAACATTTTTCATATCTTTAAAAAGAATTTTAATATATATGCCAAATCAATCAAAAACAATCATTAAAATCAATCAAGAGATATAATCAACTCCAAGCATAAAACCTAAGTGCTAATCCAAACTAGAGAGTTCATTTCTTAGATAGCCAAACTGCTTTGGGTTTATCAACATTTACATACACATGAACAACTCTATTTTTCTTAATCCATACATGTTTAACATTTTTAGCATTTGAATGTTGCATTCTTTTTATAGTACATGCATGTGAAATATGACTAACATGATTACAATCATTACATGCCAATTTGGGTTTTTCTTTTAGAATTGAAGTGTAACATCCCAAACCAATTATCCTAAAAATGTGGAAATAAAAATTTCTTTTCTAACATATAAAATAACCACGACATAACCAAAAGTATGCCCAAAGGATAACTCCATCACATGCTATTGAAATCTAAACCTCAATTACGATTAGCCAAGATAAAATAAAACAAAAGATAATGTCCACAAGTGCTCCAATGTGACAAGTCTAAAAATCTCAAAAACATTCTAATAAAGTACTGAACAAATAGGACAAAATGTCCATCTTGCTCTGCCATTACATCTTCTCCAAAATAATCCTTGCTAAAGAAGAATACACATGCCCTCCATGTCTTGTAGTGGACCGCTAAGATTGTTACCTGAATTCCAAGCAAAACAAGGAAATCAAAGTATGAGATAAAGAATTTAAATTTTCAAAAAAATATATTTTTCATTGAAAACAAGTCCCTTGGTTGCAGCCCACCTTTGAAATCACATTTGGCTGAAGCCCATCTTTTAATATAAAAGGCCGAAGCCCTCCTTTAAAATGAATGGCCGAAGCTCACCTTTAATAACATTAGGGGCGTCTCCCACACCTTTGGCATTTAGCCAAATACCCGTAGGCCACCTTTCTAATTTTGCCCGAAGGCCACCTTTAGCAATAGTAATTAAAATGTGTACTATTGAAACAATATACATCATACACTTACCTTGGTTGTTTAGAAAGATTTCACCTTTATTTTTCGGTGCCTTTGATTCGCCGAATCCTCTCCTGTCACAACTCCCACAAATCAATATACGGCATAATTTAAACAATCAAGTAAGAGATGCGCAAATTAGGGAACATGGATTACTCGTGTAGTGAGTCAATTGACTAATAGAGTAAGATATATTTGATCGCGTACAAGTCATTAAGTATATTAGACTCTCAATTACCCTTGAATACTCTAACTGTGACACACCTTCACATATATTCTTAGATAAATGGAGACTCAGATCCACTGTAGTTCTGGCCATGGTTGTATCATACTTGTTGAATTTGTCTAGTATCTTATATATATAATGAGATTGTGACAACACAAGTTCATTTGATGTCCGAGTAATTTTCAATCCCAAAATAACATCTGCAAGGCCCATATCTTTTATGTCAAACTTAGAATTTAACATATTTTTAGTGGCTTTGACAATCTTGTCATTACTACCAACAATAAACATGTTGTCCACGTAGATACACAATATAACATATCCATCATTAATGTTCCTAACATATACACGTTTGTCACACTCTTTGATCTTGAAGCCATTAGATAGCATAAAAATATAAAATTTTTATGTCATTGTTTTGGCACTTGTTTTAAGCCATAAAGTGACTTAATTAACTTATATATTTTCTTTTCTTTATCTGGGCAAACCTTTCTAGTTACTCCATGTAGATTTATTCATACAAATTCCCATTTAAGAAAGTTGTCTTAACATCCATCTGACGTACCTCTAGATTACACAATGCATCAAATGCAAGTATCATTCTGATAGATGTTATTCTCGTTATTAGAGAATAAGTATGAAAGTAACCTAGGAATTTCTTTTGCATATATCCTTTGATACCAAGCTTTGCCTTGTATTTGTAAATTGAGCCATCAATCTTCAATTTGTTCTTGAATACCCACTCATAGCCCAATGGCTTGGAACCTAGTAAAAAATTCACTAATTCCCAAGTGTGATTTTAAAGGATAAAATCAATATCACTTTTGATGGCTTCTTTCCATAAAGGACAATCTGAAGAGGACATAACCTCTTTATAGATCCTTGGCTCACTTTCCGTCAAGTATGTAAAAAAGTCAGGACCAAAAGATTGAGAATTCTTAGCCGTTTTCCCTTGTCTAGACTCTTCATCAACTTTCTTTTATTGTTCGAGACTTCTATCATTACCAAAATCTAGAGGTCATTTGAGTGAGCTTGACTCTCTAGTTGACTTACAATGAAACACATGTTCAAAGAAATGTGCATTTCTCAATTCCATGATTGTGTTCACATGAATATTTGGCATTTTTGACTTATGCACTAGAAACCTATATACGCTACTATTGTGAGCATAGCCAATAAACACACAATCAATTATCTTAGGTCCTATTTTGACAATCGTGAGTGTAGGTACAACCACCCGCAAGACACCCCTACATTCACATTTATTTATCCAAAGGCTTATGTCCTTTCCAAAGTTAATAAGCGGTATTGTCTAATTTTTTCCATAACAACTTATTAAAGATGTAATTTGAAAAGAGAATTGCATCCCCTCATATGTTCTGTGGCAACTCAGAACTTATATCAACTTAGCATTCATCATCTCTTTCAAGGTTCAATTCTTTTATTCAGTAATATCATTTTGCTAAGGTAAATATGGTGTAGTGGTTTGGTGAATAGTTCCGAGTTGAGAAGAATAATCATCAAATGGATTTAGATATTTCTCATCTCAGTCACTGCGAAGCACCTTGATCTTTTTGTTATGTTAATTTTCAACTTTATTCTTGTAAAGAATAAGTTTGTCAATGGCTTCATCCTTGTTTTTGAACAAGTAGACATAGCAAAATCTCATGCTATTATCGACAAAAGTAATAAAATACTTGTTTCCACCCTATATTTGGACAAATTTTAAGCCACACACATTACTGTGGACTATTTCTAATGGCTCAGTGCTTCTTTCAATGATACGAAAGGAAGATCTTGATAAATTAGCTTCTACACAAGTTTCACACTTATAATTTAAATCAATTTTAAACCTTGGTATATGGTCTAGGTTAATTGACCTACACAACACATTATAGTTAACATGACCTAATCTACCATGTCACTTATTAAAAGACTATAATAATTACATTGACCTTAAATGCTCATCTTCCAGATACCCCTTTCTAACATAAACCCCTTCTTTGGTTTGTACCAGCTCATCTGCCTCAAAGACTATGCACATATCACCATTTACTAGTAGAGACCCAGAAATGAGATTCTTACGAGTCTCTTGCACATAAAACTATGAGGTTAACCTCTGAAACTACAAAATAGGGGTTTAGATTAGTGTGGTGGCTAGACATCGGACTGGTAGATCCGGACCCATTCTAGAAAATTATCCAAACAATCCATACCCAACCTTAAATGTCTTAACAGATCAATCCAAGGTTGTCGGCCTCACAGACTTTCCATACACATTCTTTCCTGCATAACCGAAGGACGGGACCGACGGTCCATCATGCATCCGTTTAGTGATCAATAAAGCCTCCCTGGATATTCGAAGGATCCAACCAGGGCTCCGGCCTCACGGTGCTCCAAACATCTCTTATGCACCTAGTCAGAGCAAAAACACTACAGATGACCCATGTGACCAAAGCATCTCTGGATAATACAAGGTCACTGGTCAACGGCTCCCCGGCCTCCGACTACCATATCGATCGGTAGAGCATCGTGAACATTCCTTGTGGCAAGGGCATAACTCCCGACTGGCTGACCGTTTAGCAGAGGATCCACCCGTCGACAGTAATACAGGATGAAGCACTCCATCTGGCCGCTCACAGCTCCACCGTTCGTACAATGACCTGGTCCATGTACTACACCAGCCCAGATGGACTAGCATGTGTAACACTGGGGTTGATGTCATCTAGAGGGACCAACAATGCATGTCTCATGCGCCAGCCTTGGGCCCTAAATCAGGTTCCCCCTATAAATACCCCATTGAGGTACTACTCATGGGAACTTCTAATCCCCTCTATCCAGACCTTCTATTTGCAATCCTTCCTTTCTCTTCTCCTCAAATAGTATCTGACTTAATCTTCGGAGGCCCCGTCTGGTCACTGTCGACTGGTGGGCACTAACCTTTATTTTAAAAGAGCCAAGCAGGAGAATCCATTTTGATCTTGGAGGTTAGCCCACTCAAAGCTCCAACATTGTTATTGATCTCTTGGTTGCCAAAGGATCAGCCAAAGGTCAGTAGATCAGGAGAAGCAGCCACCACAATTGGCAATTCTGCTGGGATGACTATAACTCTAGATTTTTGGTGGTTCTTTCTACACCTTCCTGGGGTTTCTAATCTATGGGAATCGACATACCCCGTCTGCTAGGAGCATAGAGTTATCTAGACTCCCTCCTCTTCCTTCGCTACTACCAGCGATGACCCCCACTTGTCTATAGGGATCCTCGACCCTTCCTCTACCCATCCTCTGACTGGGTCCAGCTCTGAGTTAGCATCTACTGTGGATAGAATAATGAGGGAGAAGAATGTTGAGATCGTCTTCCTCAAAGAATAGGTTGCCAAGCTGGCCCAAAAGCCCCCACAAGTAGCCTCTGTAACATCAAACTCAAGAGAGAGGAGCCGACATAGAACCGGCAAGGAAAAGGAAAGGGAAGACCCCACACAATAGCTAGATAGAAGACACAGAACTGACCCCGAATAATAGGCGTGTGACGAATCTACCCCCAGTGCCTAGTCCTTGGGGGTATCAGACGGGACTCTATATGTATATGATCACGGGGTTTTTTATACCGGTCTGACTAGAAGGAGGGAGGTCAGGAGAGTTTCGGATGAGGAGACCAGAGGAAAACATAGTAGAGCATCACAAGCGCCCAGCTGCGGGCCCCCAAAGCCCCAAGAGACAACACCAACATAGACATTGCCACCACACACCCCCATCTCCTCACAAGGACAACTAGGAGGAGCACTGACAGCATATGAGAAGACTCTCTCTGAAGCACCCCTAGGGGAATGCCCTCTGTGGTGTGGATGCACGGCTCGGACAGCTCAATTCCACCCCCTATTCTGGACAATCGAGTCAACAACAATCCCTCTAGGGTTCATCTGCCCAACTTTACCAGGTATGACCCAAAACCGACGCTTATACACATCTCATTTACTTTCAACAGGTCATGTCCCTTTACATGACTAATGACATTGTTATGTGTAAAGTTTTTCCGACAATCCTAGGGACACAAGTCTCCCCGTGGTTCAATAAACTTATGACAATGTTTATCCGGAGCATCAGGGATCTTGAGTGGGCATTCCTTACTTGCTTTATTACGAGCTCCGCCCAATGCAAGGACGTCGGTGCCCTCATCAGCCTTTGAAAATGCCAGGGCGAGTCTCTTTGGCAATACACCGATCAATACTGGGAGCTGTATAATGAAATATAAGACTGCGACCAGGGCATCAAAGTCACTTCTTTCAAAATGGGTCTTGAGTCTGTCATCCTTATCTTTTGGGAACTCATGATCAACCCTCCGGATGACATGGACGACCTCATGTAGAGGGAAGATGAAGTTCTTCCAACTGGAGGATATTCTCACCGACCGTGCGATTCAGTGCCCTACTGGCCGATCACTCACAGTTCCCATCCCAATGCACCGATGATAAGTCAATCTGGTAAAGGTCGTACAAGTGCACAGGCCAAAGCTGGAGGACTATGTGGCCGAAATAATGGTCTTCACTGAGTTGACGTATATGGTCCTCAAGCAAATCCAAGACTAGACCTTCTATAGGCGACCAAACCAAAAAATGGGGACCGAAGGCAACAACAACGGCCGAACATTTTGCACTTATCACAGGGATAAGGGGCACTACACTAACTCCTGCCCACTGTTCAAAGCATATATGGAGCTCTTGGTCTACCAGGGTCATCTTGACAGGTTGATCGACTAGCAAAAGACTTAGGAAGTAGCCCAATTGGCCAAGCCACCCGTCGGACCAGACGAAAATGTTCCGCTCATTCCATGATGGCCAGGTAGTGCTCCGGGAACTTCTGTTTTTGCCAAAAATGGCACCCGATCAAATTTTTTTAAACTCACTTGTCGCTGCACCTTTTTAAAATGAGAATACTTGCCTTCATCTCTGTTTTTGTCTTGGGCCACTATAGTGGCAGGGAATATTGCCTAGAAAGGGCAGGTATTATATGAAGGCATCACCCTCTGGCAGAATTGGATGGTCAGTTCCTTTTAAGTCCGACGAGACTGAGCATTCAGACAAGTGATCCAGAAGCTGACCCAGCAAAGTCCGACGCCTCTCAGCAAAACATGACTCCGACACCCACCGTCTTAGGACATTGATTATAAGCTACAAGTCATCTCTCAGAGTCTGACATGTCACGCCCAAACCGATTTAAAATAAATTAATGTGGGTTATTAAAAAACTTAAAAGAGAAGAAGAAGAAAAAAATAATATGTGTGAAGTGGTTTTGAGGGGTTAGTGATAGTTTTAGAATTAAAACAATTAAAGAAAAATATATATATTCAAACATATAATAGTTAGAGAGGTGGCACACAAGGGTTAATAGCCTTTATAAGGGAGGGCAAATAGGTCATTAGGGAAAAAAAATCTGTCATTAGGGTTAATGGTGGCTACTCCTAATGGCCATTCTAACTTAATGGAGTTTGAGAGAGGTTAGATAGGAGATTAAGAAAGTGCTTTGGAGATTTGATCTTTGAAGGAGGTCCTAGGGATTTTTTTGGAGAAACAATCATTTTCAAACTTTTTTTGAAAAGTCAATTATTATTAATATATAATAAAAATATATCCGAGAATACAAACACATCAGCAAAACAACTGCCCAACGAGAATTAAACTACAGCCCTATCACAGCTAACCTACCAGCCTTCACTTTTGCTAAACATGACATAAAACATGTATTTACACAACCCAAAATAACAACCGAAACAAAATATAAATTAAAAAATTAATAATCAGCTGCCTAAGAGTACCCCTGCCAACAATACCATAGAATGCCGCCATCGCCACACCGCTCTGCCGCCCACCTCATCGCCGCTTCTGTGCCACCTATCGCGCCGGGAAATTTTTCCGTCTTTCCCTCGCCTCCCGTACTGGGGAATCGTTTTCCGGGGCGGAAAAAGATTTGATTTAAAAATATGGGGGTTTGTTTGAAAATGGATGGCGGTCTGAGTATGCCGATTTCGAATTTTCGGAGTCGCCACTTGGTATTGAGTTGTGGTGTACCAAGTCACCGGAATTTTTGTTGTAAAAAAGATGTCATTTTGTTTTAGGAAAATGTCTTTTTATTTTGGAAAGGTGTCTACAAAACCAGAAATTCGAGTTCGGGGATTAAATTACGAATGGGGAAGGTGTTAGGCACCCCACTCGCCCTTTCGGTACTTCTTTTTCAGAAATAAATCTCTTTTCGAATCGAAATCGATTGTTTCCTCGGCTAAGAGAAATGTAAAATTATTACTCATTTTATGTATGAAATGAAAAGACTCCCGGAAATAGTTGTTGACGGGCAGATTTCGGCCCGGTTTCGATAAGGGAAATTTTTGAAAGAGATACGGGCGACTTTAGACCCAGTTTTGATGAAAAAGGATTATTTTTGAGCCGGACAGAACTTCAGTGAAAAATGATTTCTTTACAGTCGGACAGAATCCCGACTGTGTTTGGAAAATGATTTTGTTTTGTTAATTTAATTTTTATTTACGATAGTCGGATGACACTTCGACTATGTTTTTGAAAACAGATTTTATTCTAAGCCGGACAGAACTTCGGCTATATTTTGGAAAACAATTTTAATAGTTGGACTGAATTCCGACTACAAAGAGTCGTTTTTATTTTTAGGCAGTCGGACGGAACTTCGACTATGCCTTGAAATTTGTTTTGGATTTTAGTCGGACAGAACATCGACTAAATCCCTGAAATATATTTTTCTACGATCGGATAGAATTCCGACCGCGTTTGAAAGTGGTTTTCAGTCGGACAGAACTTCGATAGTTTTTCAGATAGAAATGTTTGAAATAGGTCGGACAGAACTTTGACCATTTTTTGAAAAGATGGGATATTTTTGGTTTAGAAAATTCTAAAGAATATCGAGTGAACCGGTATGACCCGAGTCCCAAGGCATTCCAGTGATCCGTTTCTGACAGCTACTGCAAGCTTTCACTTCAGACAACGAAACGAGGAATTTGGTTTTTATCTTTTAAAGTGTTTAGTATTTTTCAGTCGGACAGAACTTCGACCGGAAAAATATTTTTCTATAAAAATTGCCGGGATATATTTTAATCGGGCTTTGGAAGAATAATTGTTTTTACAAATCGGACAGAGCTTCGACTGGGTTTTGAAAATCGGGGGAGGGGATTTTTACTTTCTTTTAAGTGTGGAAAAAATCCTCCCGGGATATCGAGTGCTTCGGAATTGATCCGAGTCACAAGGCATTCCTTCGATCCGATTCTGACAGCTACTACAAACTTTCACTTCAGACAACGGATACAAGATTGTAATTTTGTTTGAAAGTATTTTGGGGGAAAGTGAAAGTTAATCGCTGAAGAAAGATAGAATGGATATACTGTAATGTATATATGGACAGGGGTATAATATATCATATATATAAACCGAGATGGATATAGTCTGAGCTAGACGGCAAGTATATATATAACCGAGCTGGATATATTCCGAGTTAGACGGCAACAATTGATAATATATCATATATAACCGAGCTGGATATATTCCGAGCTAGACGGCAACAGTTGATAAGATGTTTTGGAGCGAAAACATTTTTATGTTCTTCTCGTATGCGACAGCGCAGCCGGCATAGCCAAGTATGTGTCGAATTCTAACGAGTAGAAAGACATAAAATAACGAATTCTTTAAACAGGTATGGGTTTTGAAAGCGATAAAAGACGAATATTAAAAAATTGCGGCAAATATATTAATTAGATCTGTACAAATCGGGGAGACGACTTCTGTAGATAGCTTCTTTAGAACATAGTAGGGTATAGTATCGGACACGGCCGATTGACTAATACCGAACTATGAATTAGAAGACTATCAGGAGTCTCCCGAGAGTAAGAGGCAAATTAATTTACCGAAGAAAGATAAGCTCGAGATACTTCAAGAACGAGGCTTGTTCTTGGTTGGATTTTGGTTTTTCGAATTTTTGGTCGAAGTTTGGGTAGTTTTTGGAAGAATTTTGAGAGAAAATGCACGGAGGCTTTGGTATCTGAAGTTGAAATGGACTTGGAATGAAGTTATTCGGTCCGAATTGTAGCTAAGGTGAGTTTCTATATATAATGCTCTATGCCGCAACTATAGTTGCGACATAGTGGAAATATCTGCCAAAACGTGTGGCTGGCCAGCCACGTGTTGGCTGGATATTTTAGGAAGCTTCCAAGGTCGGTTTGAGCTTATCTTTGACGGAAAATTAATTAAAAATAAAAGAAAATACATTTAAAATTGAAAAAGTATCCCGGAGTTCTAATCTTGGTCCGAAGCTTCTGTTTACGCTTTGTCGTCCCCTCGGAGAACTCTGACTTTAATATTTTAAATTTGATATTCATGATCGCTGTGTTGGAACACGAATATAGAAAATATCCCGGGCTTGATTCGGACACTTTCCGGAAAAACCCTGAAATACGGCTCTGATATTCTGACTGAAATGAGAAGCGGTTGGTGCACCTCCTGGGCTGCTCAACTTCCAGAAAATCTGTTCTGTAGAGAATGTCAGACTTTGAAGATGAGGTCCGTGCAAAATACGTCCGTTGATTTCCGAGGCCGGCTGACCGCTGCATGGAAATCTGAACATATTGACGTTTATCCTTATCTGAATTCCGGTGCTGGATCGGATGGAGTCAGTTTTTATATCTGCTTCTCTGTAATATGCTCGTCTTCGATATTCTCCTCAGAAGAAAAATTTTGGACGTTCGTGTAAGATTCTTCTTGTGCCGGCCCGTTTGCCAATTCGGATGCGGTTTCAGTGTCGTCCGTTTGAAGTTTGTCCTGATTGATGTATCGGAATAAAATTCTGAGACGGGTAAATGTTCCTCAACACTTTACCATTGTGGGTTTGTCGTTTTGAGAATTGTGACTGCCGTCGGGGCTGTTCGCGGTGAGTCTGAACATTCCGGATGTGCATATGGATACTGAAAAAGATCATTTTGCTGATTTCTGAACTTGTGGGAGCCGAGCCAAAATTTGGGTATCAACACCACCACGAAAAACCGTTCGCCTCCTCACCCCTACCCCCTTCTGTCTCCTGCCAGAACACAAGCCCCACACCGAGAAAACTCTGCCTTACGCCGCTGCACGCCTCGCCGCCCAGCCTTCCACAGCCTCTTCGCCGCCACTTCCACCACACCATGACCACCTGTACCCACCATGCCTCCTTAGCCCTACCATGCCGTCGGCAACCACCTCACTCCAGCCTTGCCACCCCGCCTCAGTACCCCAACATCAGATCCAAATGCCACCAAGCCAAACCTGAACTACCGGCATTGTTCCACCTCCCTGCCTCCCTACCCCTTAGCCAGACTCGCACAACCCTCCTGTACCACGCCGCCAACTCCAGAATGCCACCTGCTTTGCCGCTCCACCTCAGCTATCGAGCAAGATCGACCAAACCAAAACAACTTCCACCATCAATCCACACCCGACGGCTATCACTCAGTCGCCGTTCACCCTCTCCTTCGTTCAAGTGCAAACCTAACCGCCTTCATCACAACCCCCACTACCACTTGCCTCGCCACAACCCACCCTTCAGAGATACGCCCTGAGCCTACCCACCCTGACCACCACCTCCACAATAGCCTTACCAGCTCCTCCCAGCCCCAGATCTGACCGCCCGCTGTTGCCGCTATACTCGATGCCTCACTGCCTCTACCGTACTCTCCCTCTTAACCCACGCCACGCTGCTGCTACGCTCTCTCTCCGCCGCTATAAACGAGGAAAATGTCAAGCAACTCAGCAAAACCCCAAAGAAGCTACACCCACAACAGAGAGTTGGGGTTGGATTCAAAAATATTCAGCGGGGAGTGCATTCTCTCTCTAATTCTAGAGAGAGAAGCTTTCAACCCATTTACACATCACTAATCTTCTTCAAACGTGTCCCTCTCATTGGAGATCAGCCGGGATCTTCCAAGGCGATTCAGTGAATATTTCTTTGATGAGTTCACACAGCTGGTGAGTGTGTAGATACCTTCTCATATATGTGTTTGGTTGTGTAGGTTGAAAGCTGTATGTGTTAGATGATCGCATGCCTAGAATGTTACCTGATATTATGTGGTTTGTGTTGAATGCATGTGAAATATGCTTTTCCGCTTCTATTCTATATAAGTACAAATGCAAGTAAGAATGCAAGCATGATTAAGAATTTATATATAGTGCCATTGGGTACGGAACTGTGGGCATATAAGATGTCGAATTAACTGTGGGCATATAAGATGTCGAATTAACTGTGGGCATATATAATGTCAAATTAATTGTGGGCATATAAGATGTCGAATTAACTGTGGGCATATAAGATGTCGAATTTATATATGGTGCCTGTGGACACGGAACTATGGGCATATAAGATGTTAATTTAATATAAGGTGCTATGGCACGTTTAACAAGAATCTATGGACAATAGCATGATTAGGTGATAGTTGGGGGAGAGACACCACACCTTTGGACAATGGCATATTTATGTGATAGAAGGAGAGAGACACAA
>NMUG010007747.1:0-11937 GCA_002855965.1 Monotropa hypopitys | reverse complement strand
CACGTGTTAGTTAACCTATTTGATACGTCGTCGACATAAGATGACACGACGTATACTTGTAGCTCTGTCGTCACGATAGTATGTAGTAAGATGTTCAAGTGATCAATTCTAGCTAGTACTCGAATTTTATTCTCTCACAATTATAATGAAACATCTTCCAAGCAACGACCTATGACACGGTCTAGTTCGTGTATGATTGGAATTCATAACTACACTTAGTCATGATTGATTTGTATCTATGGCTTAGTCCCCTTTAGTTTATTTCAACTTTAAATTTCAGTCCTATAACTTAGGACATAACCCCAAAATCTCACATTCAAGGCTTAGCGACCTACCGCTAGGAAGCTATCTTCCCGCGAACTCTTAACCTCTTAAGCAATCAACCTAATCTTCCGTTTTCCCTGTGGACCGACCTCGGACTTATTACTCTACTAGTTAGAGTTGTATATCCCTGTCCTTATAAATAACTAATGCTTGTTTAGGACTTCTCGTTAAACAACGATCGGGAAAAAACCTAACAACAACTAGTCATTGCCTCTTGAACTAACCTAGACTCGGCATTCCGATATATCATGCTTTTCCATTTAACTTCACAAGACTTCCTATTTGAAAATACATTGATCAAGCGCTTTTCAAATCGGATTTCGAGGTAGTTGCCTGGGTGTTAAAGTAACATGCACAATAATCCTAGAATATACACACCACTAACTCATCCTAACTCTCCCCTCAAAACCACAAACACTCTTACTCCAGAATCTAATAACCTAGAGCTCTAATACCAAACTATCATGACCCATCCCAGAACTAATATAAAATAAATAATCCAGACATGTGCCATGACGAAATACCACAATAACCAACTCACTATTTTCCCAATAGAATTTGAAAGCCTCAATAATTACCATAAACACAGCGGAAGACTTAAACTTATGAAGTCACAAACCATTAAATCTCATAACTTAAAAACATAAACTACCTCAACACACGAGGTACAAACAATCTCTATGTGAGTAAAGAAAATTCCATGAGTCTCCACCTCTATCACTAGAACACTAAATATCATCTAGGACAAAATCCTTCCACTAAGGAACAATTGTAATACCCGTATCATTCGTTAATTTCTTTTATTACTCCGTGTAAATAATTAAGGTTATTTAATAACATATGGGTTCGACACGGAGGTCTCGATATTGAAATCATAATGTTAGGCGAGTTTAGAGGTAATGGTCGTGATTCAAGTCGAGAAGTAAAGTTTGGTCTAACTTGAATAAATTACATGAACGTTTAATCTTCGAGGTTTTAAAACGCATGGTGTTAGTCTTGGAAAGGTTCTAGGGTGGTTATGGAGTGCAAATTGTGATTTAGAATGTTGAGGAAGTGTTAGGAGTTGAGTTTGGAAGGTTGAATTAGAGTTTGGTGAAGTTTTGAGAGAAATTTAGCATTTTCGTCCGGACCAGGAGTGTGGTCGTCCGTACCAAGGGGCAGCAAGGCACCAGGAAGGTTGCAGGGAAGCTCGTCCGGACCAAGAGGATGGCTCGTCCGGACGAGGGTGGGGGCCGTCCGGACGGGGAACTGGACGAGAGGGCAGAGAGTTGGGGTTGTGCTGGGTTTGGGCTCATCAGGACGGGAGTGGGTCTCATCCAGACCAAAGCTTGTCCTCATCCGGACGGGGACCTGGCTGTCCGAACGGCACGGCAGTCGGGTGACCGAAGTTTGACGCGAAAATTTGATTTTTAAGGGCTTTTTGGTCTAATTTCTCCCTAAACGTCTAACCTAATATATATTCTGAAATTGGGGCCTATTAGCCTCATTAGCCTCCATCCAAGACACCTAAAACCTAGAGAGAAAGTGAGGGAGAGAGAGAGAGAACCTCCATTGAAGAAAGCTTCAAGGTTGAAGGAGATTGGGGATTTTGGTGCAAGGAATT
Source organism: Monotropa hypopitys (assembly GCA_002855965.1). Classification (NCBI taxonomy): domain Eukaryota; kingdom Viridiplantae; phylum Streptophyta; class Magnoliopsida; order Ericales; family Ericaceae; genus Monotropa; species Monotropa hypopitys. Next base: position 10,010 of record NMUG010007747.1, on the reverse strand, counting down.
CTCTTATAGGCTTGTACTCTTGGTAAGTCTTTGGACTTTTGGGTCTTATGTAATCTCTATATCTCTATCTCTTCTTCTAAATCATGAGGTTAGTGTATACATGAGTTAAGGCTTAAGTATGTCCATGTTCAAGCCAGATCTATGGATTTCCACATGAAAATATATTTATCTTGAGTTTAATCTTAATGTTTATGAAGAAAAAATCTCTCTATCTCTTATGATCCTTGGGTTAGGGTTATGTATTTCATTCATATTTAGATATGATGTGTATGGCCATCAGATCCATAGATTTCCTAAGAAAAGAAATACGATTTATGGTTTAATTGTGGGCGTTAAAAGAATTTTTACTTGTATAGGCTTGTGGATGAGAATGGGTTAAGGAGCCTTGTGTTGCGATAATTCTTGTCATTTCGTAGTTGAGATTCTTATGGGAATGCACATATGTTCACGTATATGTCTAACCTAGTTTGGATGTGATGAACATTTAATGGATCCTTAGTGAGAATTGAATGTGTTGAAAAAGGATAGTATTTGATGTGGAACTCTTTTTATGTTATTGTCAAGCTTACTATTCAATTATATTTCCTTGTCAATTTTTATAGATATATTGCGGACTGAAATTATAATTGTTTTGACAGGGATGTTTGAGGAAGGCATTGAGCCCTTACTCAAGGACAAGGGAAGTGTGGTAGCCGGACCTTACCGATCTTGGGCCAGACACCCACCATCTGGATCACCACAGCAATCCGTATGCAATCCATGTCTCACAGAGCATCCAGGGCCGTCGGCCTCACGGACCTCCGGACATACACTGCAGTTGGAGAACAGGACCGGCGGTTCATCACGTGCTCTTCGACATCCAAAGCAGTCTCACCGGACACCCGAAGGAGCCAGGCCAGGCCGGCCATGCGGTCTTCTTCAACCTTCGGTATACTCGTCCGGACGTCAAGGAAGCTCAGCGTCTCCATTCCCCACTGGGAGATGGAACAACTTCCACCGACGGACGGTCTTATGCCGGAGGGGTCCACCATCGGCAGTAGCAGGGAACAATGACCTTCGGCAGGTGGCAACCGGGTCGGCCGTACAACTGCTGACGTGGCTCGGGTCAGTTCAGTGGCCCATCAACACCATAGGACTGACGTCAGCACTCGGCTCCCCGCCCGTGGGCATCACACGCCTGCATGTTTGACATCAAGCCAGCATTCCCCTATAAATATCCCATCAAAACACTGTTCACGGTATCCCCGATTTGGTATCTCTCCGACTCTTTCAGTTTACGGCTCCTTTATCTCTCTCCGTTGCTGACTTAGCCATCGGAGGCCCCTCTCGGTCGCTGCCGACTGGTGGGCACTCACCTTTGTGATTGCAGGAGCCAAGCAGGTGATCCCTCTTCTATTATAGGTAACCGAGCACTCAGCCAAAGCACTCCCTCCTAGTCGTCCGGCCATCATTCGAAGGATCTCAGGTTCCCTCCGGACAATCAGTCACCACAATTGGCGACTCCGCTGGGGAAGATCGTTCCCAGACTCAGGTGACCGACAGTCTAGCCCTTCGCTGAACTTCTCCTTCTCCGTAAATGGCCGTCGACGACTCTCGTGACCATCATCACCGCCGATTTCCTTCCATTCCCCCTCCGCCTACCTCTGTTGTCGGAGATCCTCCCATCACCCTGTTGGGATCTACCTCTCAGCTACCCGATGAGCAGATCCGCCAGAAAGATCTTGAGATAGCTTTCCTCAAGGATTAGTTAGCAAGGTTAGCCGGAGGTCCAACCCCTGTCCACCTATGCCATCCGAAACTCTTCAGGACGACTCAGAGCACACTATCAGAAAGTCGGATCTGGATCATCCGGGAAGTCTAAACGATCACGGACGCACGGATAGAAGAAAGGCGATCCGCCGATCCCCCATTCGTAAGCGTCAATCGGGAGGCCGTCCTACCCGAACGCCCAGGTATCAACCTTGTATCAGCGCTGCCTCCAGCTCTCGCTCCGGAAGGTCTCGCGAGACCCATCGCTTGGAGGAAGATGACCTGGCCCCCGTCAGGGCCGCTCCGTCAGACACTCTGCCCATGGAGACTTCAGAAGCAAGCCATAGGCACCGCCGACGAAGGGACAATAAGCGCTCCGGCCGACATCACGAAGCAGGTGACTTCTCTGGCCGGAAGAGAAGGAACCCCAGAATTCACGACTCCCCTCCTCCAGCCGGAGATCTCAGGGACCGCATCAACCGCCGTAGACAGATGATGGCAAGCCCTAAGAAGAGGGTCGAACAACAGAAGACGTCCGTAGATGCCAGGCTCCGGCAGCTCAGTCTATCTCCATTCATTCCGGAGATTGAACTGGCAACACTTCCGGCAGGTTTCAACCTGCCCAAGTTCACAAGGTACGACCCTAAGACGGACGCCTACACTCATCTCATTCACTACCGCTAAACCATCTCCCTCTACACTACCAACGACTCGATTATGTGCAAGGTGTTCCCTACCAGCCTTGACACTCTGGGTTCCCTCTGGTTCAACAAGCTCCCTCCACGTAGCATCTCATGCTACCGGAACCTTGAACGAGCCTTCATGGCTAGGTTCATAACCAGTAGTCGACAATCTAAGCAGATCGACGCTCTCATCAGCCTTAAGAAGCGTCCGGATGAAAGCCTCCGTCAGTACTCAGAAAGGTATTGGGAACTTTTTAATGATATCCAGGGTTGTGACCAGATAGTGGCTGCTTCTTCCTTCAAAAATGGTCTGGACAGCAGTAGCCGGATCTTTGCCGACCTCACACTCCCCTCTCTACGCCCAGCCTCGGCCTCTCAGCTGACGTCCGAAGAATCGATGTTCCTTCGGTTCCATCATCAGAAAATGAGATGATGCCGAAATCAACGTTTTTGACCTTGAAGCAAATCTATTTTTCATTAAAGAGATTGGTCGTCTTATCGATTCTTGAGAAAGATGCAAAGGGTCGTAGTCAACGATGAAAATCCGCTTCCGCATGGAGAATAGTGTTCTCTTTTTGGTACCAACAATTAAGAATAGGTTTCCCCTACTTGCTGCATCAAAAATCAAAGCTGGCAACAGAAGAAGATCCGAAAGAATAATTCAAATGCTCGTCTTTGTTTGTCTTTTGAGACCTTCTTTGTCGGCGAAGCGCCGGTAAGGAGCGTGAGCGGGCGGGGAACTCACACAAGTAAGTGAAGGACCCCTTTCGTTTCTTCTTTTGTGTCTTGTTCCCTCTTTCGAGTGTTTTTTATCAAACTCCTCCCTCAAAGAGCAAGTGGCCCCTATGAGGGAAAGTACTGACTGGGCAATAAGCCGGGACTAGTTCGCAACCAAACCAAAACCAATGAAGCAGGTCCAAGTATGGTTTAAGAAGACAAACTCAATGGCTGAGGGTCCCAAGGGCTTTTCTGTGGAAAGGTAGTGAGTTGAGCCTCTGACCGTCCGTCCCGTCTCATCTTGACCTGCTGGGTTGGGTGGCCGGGTTAGCGTCCCTCTCATCGCGTCTGTACCCGAAACAGATGCGCGCCAGTTCAAATCTGGCTGGTCGTTCGGAAGAAAAATGGGCAGATTAATTCACCAAGATGGAAAAAGCACCAAGAGAATTTGACCTCCTACCTATGCCACAATTGATCCCAAGTTCGACTGGCTTGTAGTTCAATTGGTTTCTTAGTCAAAGGGGTAACAAACCTTGCTGCTCTGATACCAGGGTAGCTACCAGCTGCTTGCCCAGAGGGATGTCGGAGAGCCTTTTTTCAAGGAGGCGGCGAAAGGGAAGGGGGGCTTTTGCTTTACAATTGAAGAAATAGGAGCCATGCCGATCCCTCGAGGTGGAAGAAGACCATCCTTTTGTTGCGGCATGCTCCTTAGATTTACGGATTAGCAGGGGGCCTCAGGCCCTATCTTTCTCCCAATCAATCGCGAGGGTTCCGGGCATGAAAACGCAAGGGAACCAATTTTTAATTGTGGGTACAAAAAAAGAAGTCGCTGCGCGAGTCACCTTCTTCTAGGCTCCGCTGGACGACACGGCATTTTCGTACCAATTCCTCGAATCCTCGCGTTTCCGCGCCTTGTTTCGACAAGACGCGAGGCTCCAACCTGTATCTTTGAAAGCGTGTCTGCTTGCGCGTTCCACTACTGGGAAAATCAATGGTAAGTACTACGAAAGCTTTAGAAAGCCTTTTTTAAAGATCCCGCTCTTCCGCGGGACAAACATTTGACCAGGCTTTTTGGACGGCAAGCCTCTGGAGAGGGCAACCTCTTCGCATTCTTTCTTGAATAAAAAAGCCAAAAATCTCTTAGTATCCCTTCTTTCTCTTTCTTACTTTATTGAGAGTCTCTATTCCGGAGTGAGTTTGAGACCGAAAGGCTAATCATTCATCACCAGTTAACGTTCGAAAGAATTCCCGGCATTTCCCCGGGTAGTTGGTCTTGTTTCTTTGGTTTCTCCCCTTCCTTCCTTGATTTTCCTTCTTTACTCCGGAAGACAGCGAGACTTCGATAGCACTTTTTAAGGGCATGACTGGCTCCTAAAAGGCGCTTTCAAAATGGTTCTCTTTCGAGAGCTGCGAGCCTCCGCCTTAACTTTTGGCTAGTGGGGATAAGACTTGAGTGGGAAGCTGTAACCAGCGCCACCAATACGGAGCCTTTCCTACTGTGGTTTGAGCGGCAAAAGACCGAACTGTCTCACGACGTTCTGAACCCAGCTCGCCTTTGAACCTTTCCCGCGTATGGGTCGCCCGCCCCGACGCGGAGTCGCAACTCTTCCTGTAGAAACCTCCTTCAACTGATACCCTTGGGACCTTCTTCAACCCCAGGATGTGATGAGTCATGGTGATCAATGGGGCTCACCCTCCGTGGACGACCTGACGGACTGCAGAGTTTCCGGACAGGGAAAGTCAGAGGAAAAAAGACGTTCTCTCTTTGTGAGATCCGAAAATGCAGTCAAGGCAGTGTGGTCGCCATTTGTATCCCATCGCTGGCTGGTCCATCTCCCTCACGGAGAATTCAATTTCACCGGGTCCATTCTTGAAAACTCGCTTCCGCCTGGTAAGACGAATCTCTTGACTTCTTTCTAGTTTTCTTCCCCCGCAGAACTCTCATAATGTTACTCCCAATGGTGAGACAAGTAGCGCTGCCTCAGCGCCAGTTCACGCCAGCAAAATTATTCCAATCAGGATAAGGATAGTCCTAAAGCAGCAAAGGAAATAAGGAGGCCCGTGTAAGATTCGCGAGTTAGCAGAAATTTTATTCGTTCCATCAAGGGATCATAAAGTCGCTAAGCTAAGGGATCATGAAAACATCGTCAAAAAGGGAAAGAAAAGTGGTCCGAAGGCTCCCAAGCTCCACGAGCTCACCACAGAAACGACAGTCTTCATCGAGCCCATCTACGCCGTGCTAAAGCATATTAAGAACCAGCCTTTCTTTACTTGGCCGGACCACAAGCTTGGGACGGCCGGCCAAACAAAGGACAAACGGATCCACTGCACCTATCATAAGGAGCAAGGACATTTTACGACCGGGTGCAAACCCTTCAAGTCATACTTAGAGCTCCTGGTGCAGCAAGGACATCTGGCACGCTGGATTGATCAGCAGAAGACATTGGAGTTTGCCCAGAGGTCCGGACATCTCATGCAGCCAGAGGAGGATGTACCGACGATCAATGTCATACATGGACCGCTCAACAAGGAAGTTTTCGCCCGTCTCAGAGAAGAAATCGACCAGGCCTCCGTCCAGAAGCAAGTGCTCACGGTCGGTTCTGGTCTCAAGCGGAAGCAGCCTTTCGACTGTTCAGGATGGTCCATAACCTTCACAGGGAAGGATCTCGACCGAGTCCGACTCCCTCACAACGACGCACTGGTCGTCACTCTACGCGTCAGACCGGCCAACGTCCAACGCATTCTCATCGACCAAGGGAGCTCCGCAGAGGTAATGAATTTTTCTATGTTTCAAGCACTTAAGCTTCCCTCTGATGCTTTGCAGCCAGCCGACGTCCCCTTGGTCAGATTTAACGGAGCACCCGTCTGGCCCCTCGGCAAAATCAATCTCCCAGTCCGGGCAAGATCCAAGACGGTTGACATGGAGTTCATCGTTGTGGATGTTCCTAGTCCTTACAATGCCATTCTTGGCCGGACCTGGATTCACTCCATGCAGGCAATCGCCTCAACCTTCCACCAAGTCGTCCGGTTCATTGGAACCTCTGGACGGCAGGAAGATATCTATGGAGACCAGGCTGCTTCAAAGCAGTGCTACATCTCAGCCGTCCGGGAGAACAAACAGATGAAGCAGGTTCAGTGGGTAGAAGTCCCGGACACTCCAGTTCTTGAAGACGTAAGAGCTCCGGCAGCTGAAAAGGAAATTGAAGAGCTTATCACAGTGCCAATCAACGAGGATGGCAGCCGGGCATTCCTTATTGGCTCCTCTCTCTCTCCTACAGACCAAGAAAGATACATAAAGTTTCTGAAGGACAACATTGAGGTCTTCGCCTGGACTCCATATGAGATGCCCAGAGTGGACCCGTCGTTCATCTGTCATCAGTTGAACGTAGATCCCTCTCGGCATCCCGTCATCCAAAGACCCCGATGCTCCTCTCCGGCATATACACAGGCAGTCATTAACGAGGTTGACTGACTGCTAGAAGCAGGCGCCATTCAGGAGGTCCAGTATCCAACATGGCTGGCAAACACAGTGGTCGTCAAGAAGAAGTCCGGCAAATGGCGAGTCTGCGTTGACTACACCAAGCTCAACGATGCCTGTCCAAAGGACTGCTTCCCTTTGGACCGGATCGACCAGCTAGTCGACACCACCACCGGACACCAGAGGCTCAGTTTCATGGACGCCTACAGAGGCTATCATCAGATCTCTATGGCAAAGGAGGACATGGAGAAGACGGCCTTCATCACACCCAAGGGGGTGTTCTTCTACAAAGTCATGCCCTTCGGCCTCAAGAATGCCGGAGCAACCTACCAACGGATGGTCTCTCGGATGTTCTCCCGGCAGATCAGGGACACAATGGAGGCATATATCGATGACATGGTCGTCAAGAGCAAGTATGTAACCGACCACCTCCAACACCTGGCCGAAGTCTTTGACATCCTGAAGAAGCATGGGCTCCGGCTCAACGCCGAAAAGTGTGCCTTCGGTGTGGGTTCCGGCAAATTCCTTGGCTATCTCGTCACCAGCCGGGGAATAGAAGCGGACCCCTCCTAGGTCACTGCGGTAACAAATCTCAGGCCTCCGTCCACCATCAAAGAAGTCCAGCGACTGACCGGCATGGCAGCGGCTCTCAACAGATTTATTAGACGGTCGTCTGACCTATGTCGGCCATTCTTTCAATCCATCAAGACCAGTCGGCGCAGCTACAAGTGGACGGAAGAGTGTGACCAAGCTCTCCAACAGCTCAAAAAATACATCTCCAGCCCTCCGGTACTAGTCACACCGAAGGATATAGAGCCTCTTATACTCTATCTGGTCGTCTCCCAGCACGCCGTCAGTTCTGTCCTCTGCCGAGTAGAAGCAACGGATCACCAGCCGGTCTATTACACCAGCAAGACCCTCCTTCCTGTCGAAACAAGGTACTTGCCTCTTAAAAAACTTGCTCTTGCTCTTGTTTCTGCTTTCAGGAAGTTGTTGCCCTACTTCCAGCAGCATACCATCACAGTGCTGACGGAGCATCCGCTGAAGGCAGTCCTCCGGAAGGCCGACCTCTCAAACCGGATCTCAAAATGGGCGGTCGAACTGGCTTACTTTGACATCAAGTATCATCCCAGGACGGCCATCAAAGCCCAGGTGTTGGCCGACTTCGTCGCAGAGTTCTCTCTGGAGGTCATCCCTCAGGAAGCTCCGGCATAGTCTCCGGCCAATGCCACGGATCTGCAGGAGGCCTCTTCATCTGCTCCTCCTCCTCCACGGTGCTCCGGCACTTGTGCCTAGCATCCGGCGGAACAATGGCAGCTCTTTCATGGGGACACTTGGAGATTGCATGTGGACGGCGCATCGAACAACTGGGGCTCCGGCGCAGGGATTGTACTGGCCTCCCCTGGGGGAGTTATCCATGAAAATGCCCTAACAATTGACTATTCGGCCTCCAACAATGAGGCGAAATACGAAGCTCTGATCTCCGGGCTACGGCTGGCCACAGACATTGGGATTGAGGACATCGTCGTCTTCATCGACTCTCAACTGGTCGTCAACCAGCTGACCGGAGAGTACGGCGCTCGGGATGACCATATGTGCAAATATCTCAGCTCAGCCCTGGAAGAAGCAAAAAAGTTCAAAACCTTCTGGATCGAGCAGATCTCTAAAGAGTACAACTCCCACGCCGATGCCCTCGCCAAACTGGCCTCCGCTTGCTCTATCACCGGTCAGCGATCAATCTCCTTCGGCATCATCTCTCAGGCGAATCACGAGGCTCCGGCATCAGAGGTAAACAACATATCCGAAGGGCCTAGCTGGATGGATGAAATTCTTGTCTTTCTCAAGACAGATACTCTGCCGGAGGATCGTCGAGAGGCCCATCGTATCCGTTGCAAGGCAGCAAACTTCTGGCTGTCTCCCACGGAGGCCCTCTACTGACGGTCCAGGACCGGCCCATATCTGCTCTGTGTCCATCCAGCTCAGGCTCCGGTAATCCTCGAAGAGCTCCACTCCGGCAGTGGCGGATGTCACTCCGGTGGGCGATCGCTAGCCCACCGAGCAATCACCCAAGGGTACTGGTGGCCGAAGATGCACAAGGATGCCGAAGATTATGTCAGAGCATGCCACAAGTGCCAACTTTTTGCTCCGGAAATCCACTGTCCGGTCGAGGATCTTCAACCAATCACTAGCCCTTGGCCATTTGCCCAATGGGGCATTGACATCGTCGGCAAGCTCCCAATCGCTCCGGGAGGGTTCAAGTTCCTCATCACTGCAACTGACTACTTCACCAAATGGGTTGAGGCCGAACCCCTCGTCACCATCACAGCTGCCGACGTTTAGCGCTTCATTTGGAAGAACATAATCTCACGGTTCGGCGTGCCGTATGCCATAGTGTTGGACAACGGCACCCAATTCATCGGCAATCTCGTCTCAACCACATGTGAAGAGCTTGGCATCAGATCCTTCAACTCCACCCCTTACTATCCCCAATGCAACGGCCAGGACGAAGCATCAAATAAGACCATCTCAGCTGGTCTCAAGAGAAGGCTGGAGTCAAAGAGGGGGAAATGGAAAGAGGAGCTCTCACATGTACTCTGGGCCTACCGGACGACTCCATGACGGTCAACCGGCTAGACTCCATATTCCTCGGCCTTCGGCGTGGAGGCAGTCATCCCAATCCAGACTGGGTTCCCAACCATCCGGACACAACACTTCGATCAGCCAACAAATGACTCGGCCTTGGCTGCCGACAAAGACCTCGCAGAAAAAAGAGGGAGTCCGCCCGGATCAGACTGGCCTCCTATCAACAAGAGGTAGCCAGGGGCTTCAACAGAAACGTCCATGTTCGGGTATTCAAACCGGACGAGCTGGTCCTCCGGAAAGTGGTTCTTAAAAGCAAAAAATAGAAGCTCATGCCCAACTGGAAAGGTCCGTTCAGAATCACAAAGATCGTCGGCAAAGGAGCCTACAAGCTAGAAGAACTGGACGGCACGCCTGTCGGCAAACCATGGAATGCCCTGAACCTTAGAAAGTACTATCACTGATTTGTACCAAAACTTACTCATAATAAAACTTTTCTTGATTTTCCTAAAAACTGGTCCGGAGCATTCCATCTGTCGACAACTCCATACTTCTAGCCGGTTCCTCATCCCGTGGCCGAGCCTCCGGCAGTCACCTGCCAGGCTTCCATTGGCCAAGGGCCTTTCTTCGACCAAGCCTCCGGCAGTCCCCTGCCAGGCTTCTGTTGGTCGAACTCCCTTCTTCGGTCAAGCCTTCAGCAGTCATCTGCACCGACCCCTGACTGAAGAAGGATTTTTGCTACAATGACCGAGCCTCCGGCGGTCATCTGCCAGGCTTCTGTCGGTCCTAGCATAATACCCTCA
>NMUG010007746.1:0-11939 GCA_002855965.1 Monotropa hypopitys | reverse complement strand
AAAATATAAAATGCAAACCGAATCGAGCTTGACTCTATCCTTAAAAAAGATTCGCCGCCTCCATTGGGTGTTAAAGTTCGTCGGTGTCTGTCTCATAGGATAAGACGGTTCTAGGACCACTGCATTTGGAACACCACAAAGACAGCCTTGACGAACTGATTACGTGCTCGACTCTCTCTCTCTCTCTCTCTCTTACAAGAACGAAATTTACAGAAGTGGTGATAGCACAGATTTGTTGTTGTGTGTTGTATTGTATATCACCTCTCAACATGAGCTATATAAATACAGGAGAACATACAAGGATTGGGCAGCAATGTCCAATAGAATGCCATGAAGGTTTCCCAGGCAGGTTTTGGGGGTAAAAGAAGATTCCCTTGGAAGGGGAAAAAGTAACGTAGCATATGAGTTGATTTCCCCTTGGTAGCACATGGGTTGGTTGCCCTATTGAGACCTCCCATCTGTCATGGTTGCCCCTTGGGACCTTCCAACAGCCAATGCATTCACACTACTATTTCCAACACTTCTTTCGATTATGCACTAGGGGACTGAAATTGTGGAGTGAGGGCTATAGCCGATGGCTCTTCCAACCAGGATTGTAGTCATTTCGTCCGCAATTGAGGATGGGACCTAACTCACCTAATTTGTCCTTTATGTGTCACAAAGAACAAGGTAAAAAGGCGACCATTGCACGAAACTCCCACATATGCGGAGTCTGGAGAAGAGTTGACGTACACAGCCTTATCCTGCAAGCAGATAGACTGTTTCCGTGAATGGAACTCGTGACCTACAAGTCACAATAGAGGTAGCTTCACCGCTACGACGGGTTCGCCCTTCACGAAGAACAATTTAGAGCGAGAATTTAAAGAATCGGAGAATCCGCGGCCAATTCACATGTTTTCACCCCAAATGTAGTTTACGGACAGCAATATGATTACCCAACTCTTCAAGTAGGCCCCCTACTCAATTATTTCATAGCTGCCTTTTCTTTCCAGGGTTGTGCTAGTGCTCCTACCTTTTATTGCCTCATTTTCGGTTCGACGATTACTGAGTGTATCAGCATCGTCAATCAGTATTTGTTACCTTACAAAGGGAACCTGTCTCAGAATGCTGATATTTTCCTTGTTGATTATGCAGTGTTGAGAAAGGGGTTGAACTGGATTGCCACTGGGTTGAATTTGATGATATTCATTACCATATGCAGGTGAGTCAGTATCTTAGAACCTTATCTTTTCATCCATCTATGGTAGAAAGAGAAACACTGTTGATCAATGTCTCGATGAGAATCTTTCCTAGATTCATGCTCTTCGTTAGTTATTCATACCGAAATGCACCAAGACTTCAATGGGTTCCGCAAATCTGACTTAAAAAATCTTGCAGGCATCAGTGAAGAGTCCCCATCTCCTGGTACTATCTGTCTCATTACCTACCCCGCCTCCCGAAACTGTTTTCATTGGGGGACTTCCTCTCGGAGCCATAGAAGCTATAAAAGCTGCATATGGTCTGCTCGTACAAATTCTTGATCCTCCAAGAGATGGCTTCAATCTCACCATGAAGCTGAATTTAACAAAACTTCCTCCAGATGAAGGTCCAATGAGCTTCTTTTCTAAGGTCACTATAAGCTTGCTAAGGCCATTGGCTATGCTGAAACATATAGAATAAGTTTGTATACCATTTTCATCTAAGTTTGCATACCATTTTCATCTACATTCTCCTTCATTTATTTGTTGCCTCCAAATATATATATCTTTCAATGTCTGTTTTCCATTTTTTGGTTTGTTTTTCTGTTGTTTTTGGTGGGACCCAACCAAAATATGCAGAAATTTGAAAACATTGAAGAATACTTGATATTGTCAAGAAAACTTGGGTAAAAGGATGGATACCTATTGTGGGTATATGGAATTGGATCCACACTCACGTGACCACTCAGTTGAACTTCACCCTATGGTGCTCCGCCATGTGCCTACACCACGTGGTTGCTTGGCAACCATTTAATGAAGGTCCAACATGCCAGTCTCATGAGGTGGCTCGTGGCCCCCCGAATAATCATAACCCACTTGAAGGAAACACCTTCTGGAGGACTTAGGGAGCATGATCATACTCATTTCCTTGGCTAAGAAACCAACCCCGTAAAAGACTTCATGATGATGGCCTTCAACCATGATCTCAGTAACTTGACTGAGGGACCTTCCTGCATCAAGTGTCGTCGGCAACAATGGTTGTCTTTCAGTCACTAAACCTTAAAGGTTCCACTGAAGGACAATCCATTTTTGAATACATTTACCAAAACTTGGACTGGGAGCTGGGCTTAAGTTGCTTGGGGATGAAGAGTATTGTGGAATGGAGGCTTGAGCTCAAGGGTTCGTCTGAATGTCTATAACCCCTTCAAGGGCTATACCTCACATGAGATAGATAGATAGATAGATAGATAGATAGAGATAGATAGATAGAGATAGATAGATATAGAGATAGATAGATAGATAGATAGATAGAGATAGATAGATAGAGATAGATAGATAGATAGAGAGAGACCCTTGCCGTTTACATACTTCCGTTATCATACAAGGGAAGGGCATAGTGTGGCCTCGGTCATGAACCACAAAATTTGGAAGAATATCCAAAGTGCCCAATCCACCACAAACTCATCATTCATGAAAACGTACAACAATTCTACCGCCTTTTCGGTTGGTCGGTGTTCTGAGCCCCGGGGAAAAAGTTGTAATGTATGACATTAGAGACTAGTCTATAATCTTCTTTAAAACAACCAGACTTATGTTGACCTCGATAGTCTCTCGGATCAATGTAAATCACTCTTCTTATGTCTCCCCCATCAATGCCATTCTCGTTAACACGAGGATAGTTTGCGAAAAGGGGATTGGGACAAGGGTACCCTATATATTCGGCAATGATGCCCGGGGTGACGATAATCCTTTTTCCTTGGACAAGCGCCTCCATACGGCCCTGTCTATTGATGGAGAAATTGACCGACACGTCCATGGTCTTGTAAAACTATATGACTACCGATTTCTTATATTCTACAAGGGGTTGAAACCACAATCTCATACCTCTATTTGCCATTTGCGGAATGCCAAATTTCTCAGTCCGGAATCCTCGAGATAGAAGGGAAGTCTCCCATTTCTTTTGGTTTTCGGAGAGAACCTGTTGAGACATCCTTCTTTTCTTGGGAGATTGAGTTCGATCATTACCGTCTCATGGGCTTCCCTTGCCGAAGGGATTTTCGGCCTTGGTCTTGAAGAACAACCCGCATGTCTTAAGCTCCCACCCTTGGAGCTACCATCTTTCACAGAAGTATGTAAACGGCAACGGGTCAAAATCAATGATAAAGACTATACAATGGGTGATCTCATGCCAATTACCGATGTATCCGTGTCCAAGAGCAAGTCGTCTAAAGTTCCTCCATCTCCTAGCACTCCCTTATCATCCAAGACCCCCTCCACGTCCAAGAAATTCTACACCACCATGCATACCATGGAGGAGACGCCCGACTTTAAGAAAAGGGCCTAGTCTTGGTGGGGGAACATCTTTTGTTAAAACTCAATTCTTATAAAGGAGGCTAAGGTTGCAAGGAGGGAAAGAAATGAGGACCGGAATGCGATGAACAAGTTGAAGACCGGGGTGTCTTGGCAAACACAACACATTGAAAGCACCTCGGGTACCAAGTACGTGCCTCCCGAGAGCGAGGAGAGTGAGAAGGAATAGGAGGAAAAACAAAGCGATTCTTTTTGATGGAGTAGTGGAAGTGTGGAGTCATTGTGGTCGGTGGGAGTCCTTTTCCTAGTATCTCTTTATTTTTCTTTTGAGTCAGGAATTATGTTTTCCTCTTGTATGGCTTGACATTGATAAGCCACGGGTAGGTCTAGGAAGTAGTGGTCCAATGGGTAGATGACCCAGGCTACAATAGGGGACCGCTACTAGTTTTGTATCCCATTTCTTTGAACCTGCGGCCATAATGAAGCCAAAAGACCTTGATGATCCTAGATTAATATTTACTCTTCTTATGCATTTTCTATTATCTTTCATGACTACCGTGTGACGTTGTTTGTAGTGGTACATATACCGTGAACAAAGTAGGATGTTGAATACGTCTATCATTTTGTTGATTTATGCATAACAATTTTGTTCCCTGTTATTGCATAACCACCTAGTACTACATATGGGATACACTTTGCCTCATTAGTCAAGACAAAATCATTTGGCATACTTTTGTTCACCCCTATTGTAATACCCACTTAAAAATTTTCATTTAGATTAATTAAATAGTGCTTGGTGGATAATTAATGAAATTCATAAGAAAGAAATTAAGAAAAATGGAATAAGCATGAGTATGAAATTAAATTAAAAAGAAAATAAAGAGATGGTGGTTAAAATGATGGAATTAAATTCTTAGGGTATGAAATGTGAATAATGGAAAGTAGGATTAAGGTGTATTCTAATTAAGGTGAGGTGTGAAGTATAGAATACTTCCTAGGGTGAGTGTATGTTTATATGGTAAGTTAGCAACATGGAAACATATTAATATGTCAAACTTTCCAAGGGGTGAGTTTTGTACTCACTCAAGGAAACTTGCTACGAGAGATAGAGAGAGGAAGCTTGAAGAAGGAAGAAGAGGAGATTGCTTGAAGGGTTTTTGGACAATAAAAGTGAGTTATCTTCATGTTTTAATTTTAGGGAACTCTAGGAATTAGAGGAAAAACCTAAACAAAACTAGGAGAAATTTACTAGTTTTGTAAAAGGTTAAATCAAATGATGTGTTTGATGAATTTTGTTGTCATATAAATGTTAAGGGGAGTAAGGGTGTTAAGGAAATATGTTTTCACAGCAAAAAATAGTAGGAAATGAGGTTTTGGAGAAACAACCGTAGCTATTTCTGGAAAAAACCAAGAACACCAAGAACATTGTCTCACCGATAGGAGACTGACACACTGGCCGGTATACCGGCCGACACAGCGGTTCCTGTACTGGTCTCTTATGAGGTTTGGCCCGAGCAAAATTCCAGAGAGCTGAACAACCGGCATACCGGATGGCATACCGGTCCGGTACCGGTCAGGGGAAAATGATGGGAATTCTTTTGGGGTTTGCTCTAAAGGATCCTAATAAGAATAATGAATGATATAGGATCAAAATGCCAGAGTTTAAGGCTATTATTAACAAATCCTAAGACATCTAAATGGTTGAAGGGAATTGAAAGTAAGTAAGGGTTTAAGGAAAATGTTTATCTTCCTAAGACCAATGAAATAATTTCAGGAAACAAAGTGGATTTACCAGCAACATCTCAAAAGCAGAATTAGGGCAACAAACTAAGAGGTGAGTTCGTTATGTACAATTTTTACACATTGCTTAACTTGTTGTTATGTACCCTAATGTTATTCCTTGGTTATTATTATTTAAGCATGATGTCTTGTTTTGGGAGTCTCATATAAACCTCTTCAGAGAGATATCCATTGAGAAAAGCATTCTTTTTATTCAACTCATAAAGAGGCCACTGGTTCACAGCAACAACAAAGATTAAGATGCGAACAGTGGTCATTTTGGCAACGGGAGCAAAGGTCACTTCATAATCAATTCCATACTTCTGAGAAAACCCTTTAGCAACTAATCTGACTTTATACTGCTCTAAAGAACCATCAGAATGAGTCTTGACCTTGTAGATCCATTTGCAACCAATAAGATTCTTACCAGCGGGCAGCAGAAGCAATTCCCAAGTATGATTCTGAGCAAGAGCACTGATCTCATCTTGCATGGCAGCCACCCAATTAGGATCATTACAAGCTTCTTTATAGGATCTAGGCTTTAAATAAGTGTGAATCCGAGAACGTAATGATTGATAAGAGGATGAAAAACAAGTATTAGTAAAGCCATATCTTACCAGAGGATGGCGATTTTCACGAGCAGGATACCGGTGAGCAGGCGGATCGGGATCCTCTGAGACAGATTGAGGAGCAGGCTGAGAAGTCGGACGACGGGTGTAGACTTGGGGAAAAGGGGTGATCGGAGTGGGATGAGGAGAGACTTGTAGGCACCTCCATAGAAAACAGATCAATACGAATTAAATCATCTTTGGCGACGGTTGCAGTTTTGGGAGGAAGAGTGAAGTACAAGAGACACTCTAAAAAGATGACATGTCGAGATACATATAGCTTTTTGGTCATAAGATCATAACATCGGTAGCCTTTTTGCGTAATGCTATACCCCCAGAAGACACGTAAGGCACAACGGGCACTGAGTTTAGTGCAGTCTTTCTTAGGAAGGACAAAACAAGTAGAACCAAGTACTCGGAGGAGAGAGTAGTTAGGAATCTGACCATAGATCTGCTCATAAGGGGAACTATCAGAAAAAAGTGGAGCGAGCATCCAATTCAGAAGATAGGCTGCAGTGATGACAGCTTTTCCCCAGAAAACAGACGGGATAGAAGATGACAATAGTAGAGACCGAGCAGTATCAAGAATATGACGATGTTTTCTTTAAGCTCTACCATTCTGGGCGGGAGTGTCAGTGCAAGACGGTTGATGAATAGTCCCATGTGAATCTAAAAATGTAGCCAACTCAGAGAGAGAATATTCCCCACCCAAATCTAAACGAAGAATTTTAATAGAGGTGGCAAATTGGGTTTGTACCATGGCATGGAAGGTACGATAAATTTGAAAGAATTCAAACTTGTACGTCATCAAGTAAACCCAATGAGTACCTACTGTAGTCATCAACAAAGGAGACATAGTAAACATAATCACCTTTAGTGGCAACCGGGGATGAGCCACAAAGATTGGTATGAACAATCTGAAAAGGAGAGGTAGAGACTGAGGTACTCCTTTTGAAAGGTAATACAGACATTTTTGCTAATTTACAACCACTGCACTCAGAAATGTCACTAACATAAATGTTGCCCAAAATACCGGAATTAGTTAAAAGCTTTAGACGCTCACTGGACAAATGGCCTAACCGAGAACGCCAAAGGTGAAAATGGGAGGAATTACAATCTAAGGAAAAGGATGACATGGTCGTGGAGGTGGATTCGATAGGAACATGTAAGCTTTCCAAGATGTAGAGATCATCTACTCTACGCCCAGCCCCAATCTGTTTCTTGGACATCCGATCCTGCACACCACAACCAGAAGAGGAGAACAAGACATCAAATCCAGAATCAAACAGTTAACTAATAGAAAGAAGACTTAAAGACAACTGAGGAACATAGAACACATTTGAGATAGACAAGGAGTTAGAGGAAGGAAGAACGGAGCCAATGGAAACAACATTCATAGGGGAACCATTTGCAATGACAATACTACCGGAGATTGCCGGAGAAGTCTTTTGGCTGGAAAACCAAACTAACAGCCACCAGAGCAAGTCTGAGGTTTTCTGGAGAAAGCCTGAGGGTCTCCGGAGTACAGAGAGGTCCGGTGAGTCTTCAAGGTGATCTGGCGAAGACGAAAAGCTGCTGGGTATTGCCGGAACTGAGACAGAATGCTACTGGGCTTCAGATCTAAGTATTTTGGAGGTCGGACAGATGTCAGGGAGGTTGTCGGAGGTCCGGGGATGTGAAATACAGGTCACCTGAGAAGGTCGATGGTCAGGAAGTGTAGATCGGGGTTGGTGAGGGCAGGCGGTTGCAACACGGGGTCCAGTGATGCAGGTGTTGTGAGCGGCGAGGGTCGACGGTCACCGGACATGTCGTGTAAAGACTATGAGAGCAGATCTGAGTCGGCAAGGACTGATACAGGCTGTGGCGAAGTCCGGTGAAGTGCGGGAATGTCAAGTGAGGGGTTGACAAGGGTCAGCGACCCCTGGTGTGGACCAGGCGACGACTGGCGCCAAGACAGGGCTGGCGACAACCGGCGAGGCCAAGAAATGCTCAGCAACGGTCGGCGAGGCAAGCAGAAAGGACTGGCAACGGTAGATCTGAATCTGGATGGGCAACGGTAGATCTGGATCTGGATGGTAGAGAATCTGGACGATGGCGGATCTGGAGGAAAACGGACTGTTCGGGTGTCGCCGGAGCCTGGAAAAGACTAGACGGGTATCGCTGGTTACCGGCGAGGGTCGCCGGAGGTTTGTCGGAGTTCGGCGAGGGTCGCCAGAGGTCGCCGGATCTGGACGAGATCCGATGGTCAGGTAACAATTGAGAGATCGAAGGAGGGTACAATTTCTGAGAGAAAAGACCATGAGACAGAATAAATCAAGAGAGAGAAAGAGGTTGAGACAGAACAGATCGGAGCTGATTCAAGGTCACCGGTGCCAGAAAGTGCTCGCCGGTGGATGGACGGAGTTTGGACTGAGTTTCTGAGACGGGTGTTCTGAGATTGACTGAGATAGAAATGACAGTCAACGTGGTCACAGAGAAGGCTCTGATACCATGTTAAAAAACAAAAGAAATGAACTTGTATTTCTTATTGATAATGGAATTACAAAGAGTTGTATAAATAACCAAACTTGGGCCAAAATAAGGAAATAAAATAAATCTACCCTAATCAAATCCTAGATTTAAACTAATCAAATCCTAATTAAGGCCTTAATCAAATCCTAATTAAGTCCTTAATTGGGTCCTAATTAAATCCAATGATATTACAAAAATATACATTCACAGATAACCAATAAACATACAAGGGGAAGATCTGGGGTGTCGTTTATGAGACTGATAGGGTTTCAGCCATGGGAAACACTGACCCAAACACTTTCATAAAAGTATAATCTGGTGGATGATGGTACAAGACTTGAAAAAGAGAAATATAATTTGGAACTGGGAAGTCTTCTGATGAGAAAAGTTGCAGTTGCAATGGCTTCAAACCAAGAACTCGAGAGGCATAGAGGACTGATGCAATAATGTTATAGTTGTTTCAATAATATGTCTATGTTTTCTTTCAGCTACACAATTTTGGGGGAATGCAAGGACAAGAAAGTTCATGTTTTATGCCCCTTTAGTGAGAAAGGTCGGAAATTGAGCACTTGTATTATTGTATACTTCCCATCATAAAGAAAAGATAGATAATATACCATAAAAAGGATAGAAGAATGAAAACTGTTTTTCTTTAAGAACAAATGTAGTTAGTATTACATTATATACTTTTTTTAACTCCCTAACTCTAACTAATTACCTGACTTACTAACTGCCTAACCAACTTAACAATACAAGCTCTACTAAATAGAAGAAATACTTCAGTGCTCCTGCTTCTCATCAACATTCCTGGAGTCTCCAACACACCATCATTGTACCTTTTTTCAGCCATCAGTTTGTTGAGTGCTAGCCGTTAATGGGAGTGCCTGAAATCATGATGAGATCCTTTTTTAAGTGCTTGTTCTCATCTCATGTATGATATTTTCCCACTCTCTTTCATTTTCCAATGACCACAATAGATAACTTGTTGAGGGACTTAACTAATTCAGGTAAAATACTCAGCCAATTGAACTGAGTTAGAGATTTGTATTGATACGAAAAAAGTTCACAAGGAAGGAATACAGAGAAGAAGTAGCAATAGAATATATATATATAGAGAGAATTTGAGATTAGAATGTGATCATTCAACACGCCTTTCATCCCAGACTCTTCCCTCTTATAAAGTGTGACTACTCCACTCGCTATTTCCCTCCTTACCCTTCCCGCCACAGGTACTGACTAACAATTTAATTAAATAATTAATTCAATCTGTTTTTCCATGTGCATCATTCCAGCCCCCTTAAGTTCAACCTTGTCCTCAAGGTTGGAAATAGGGAAATTTCTGATGTAGAGTGTGAAGTGGTTCCCAGGTGGCATCCTCTGGGACTATGTTGGACCACTGTACCAATACCATATTGACCGGCCTGTTGTGTTTCTTCACCATCTTCCGTGCTAGGATAGCCGTTGGTGCCACATGAAGTTGTCCATTATCTGTCACCTCTGGTAGTATTGCCGACGTGTTTTTTAGAGGCCCAAGCTTCATTTTTAGTTGTGACACATGGAAAACTGGATGTATTTTGGACCCTGCTGGAAGTTGTAGTTTGTAAGCCACTGTTCCCACCCTCTGAATTATCTGAAATGGGCCAAAGTATCTAGGTGCCAACTTAGCATTAGCCCGGTGTGCCACTGTGTACTGCTTGTATGGTTGTAGCTTTAAATAGACCCAATCCCCTACCTCCAGCTGCCTTTCACTCCTACGCTTGTCCGCCATATTCTTCATCCTTTGCTGGGCTTGTTGTAGGTGCGATTTAAGCACATGCATCATGGTTTGCCTATTCTGTAGAGTAGAATCTGCAGCTTCCACCAAGGTTGATCCTGGAACATAATCCTTCCAACTTGGCGGGGGCTGACCATACATTGCCTCATAAGGAGTGAGTCCTGTGGAAGCATGATAAGTGGTGTTGTACCACCACTCCGCCAACGGTAGCCACTGGGCCCAGAGCTTAGGTCTGTCCCCTACCATACACCTTAAGTAGTTTTCCAAACATCTATTGATAACTTCCGTTTGTCCATCAGATTGTGGGTGATAAGATGAGCTGAGGTTTAATGCAGTCCCTTGCAGCCTAAACAATTCTGTCCAGAATGAACTTGTAAAGATGGGATCTCGGTCTGACACTATAGACGTTGGCATGCCGTGCAGTCTGTATATATTGTCCAGGAATGTTTGAGCCACTTCTGTGGCTGTGTAAGGGTGGGCAAGAGCAAGGAAATGAGCAGCCTTAGTGAGTCTATCTACTATCACCATAATTACTGATTTACCTCGGGAGGTAGGAAGACCTTCCACAAAATCCATGGAAATGTCTGTCCACACTCGAGTGGGAATTGGAAGTGGTTGTAATAATCCAGGAGTCTTGACATTTTCATACTTATTCTGTTGGCAGATATCACACTCCTCCACATAATGTTGCACTTCTTTAGCCAATCCCTTCCAATAAAAGGCTTGTTTGACCTTCCTGTAAGTTCTGTCAACCCCCGAATGACCCCCTGCAGCACTGTCATGGTGTTCCTGTATAAGATGCCTCCTTAAGGTCTGGTTGTTTCCCACCACTAATCTGGTCTTGTAGTACAGCAACCCATGTTGCCATGTGTATTTGGGGTGTGACAAGGGATTCTGTATTTTGTCCTGGGTAATCTTCTGAAGCCTTTCATCATTGGACACACTATCCTTGATGTCCTTTACCCATCCACTGTTCCCAGCTGTGATTGCATTAAGCCTAGCATCCTCTTGTTCCTCTGTCACCCTTGAGAGGGCATCAGCTACCTGGTTCTCCTTGCCTTGCTTGTAAATTATCTCATAATCATACCCCATTAATTTGGTCAACCACTTTTGTTGCATGATGGTAGTTAACCTCTGCTCCAATAGGTATTTGAGGCTCAAGTGGTCAGTCTTAATTTTGAAATGCCCTCCCAAGTAATGCCTCCACTTGTTCACTGCCATAACTAAGGCCAGTAGCTCTTTTTCATAAGTTGATAATCCCAGATTCTTTGGAGATAAATGCTTGCTGTAGTAAGCTATAGGTCTACCTTCTTGCATGAGGACTGCCCCAATACCCTTGCCTGAAGCGTCACACTCAACCACAAAAGTCTTGGAGTAATCTGGTAGAGCCAACACTGGTGTGGTTGTCATTGCTTGCTTCAGTTTCAGAAAGGCTGCTTCTGCCACTTCTGACCAACCAAAGGCATCATTTTTGAGGAGATCAGTAAGTGGTTTGCTTATCTTCCCAAAATCCTTAACAAATCGTCTGTAATACCCCGTGAGCCCTAAGAAACCCCTTAAGGATTTAATGTTTTTGGGCCTTGGCCAAGCTATCATAGTGGCCACCTTACTGTTGTCAGCTGCCACCCCTACTCCATTAATGATATGTCCCAGGTATTCCAGTTCCTTTTTGCCAAACTCACATTTGGATAACTTGGCATACAGTTGCTGGGTCCTTAGTGTTTGCAAGGTCTGTGTAATGTGTAATAGGTGTTCCTCCCAATTCTGACTATAGATCAA
>NMUG010007745.1:0-11939 GCA_002855965.1 Monotropa hypopitys | reverse complement strand
GTTGGTCTTCATCCGACTTAGAATCAAATTTGCCTAGATAATCTGTACCATTGTTAAGAATAAAGCATTTACATCCAAAAGCATGAAAATATGATATATTGGATTTTCTTCCATTCCATAGCTCATAGGGTTTTTTTAAAAGAAGAATGAATGGACACTCTATTTTGAATGTAACAAGAAGTGTTTACGGCTTCCGCCCAAAAACGTTTTGTAAAATAGTTTTCACAAATCATTTTTCTATCCATCTCCTTTAAAGATCTATTTGTTTTTCAACAATACCGTTTTGTTAAGGAGTTCTAGGTTCCGAACAATTATGTCCATAGCTATGGAGATCGCAAAACTTTTCCAATGAATTATTGTCTAGTTCTCTACCATAGTCCGTTCTTATGTTAGAAATGATAAAACCTTTTTCATTTTCAACTCTTATACATAGTTTCGAAAAAGCAGAAAATGTTTCATTCTCATGAGCCAAGAATAAAACCCAAGTGAATCTAGAGTAGTCATCAACAACAACAACACAATAGATTTTTCCAGCAAGGCTTGGGGTCCTAATAGGTCCAAAATATCAATATGTAAAGGTTCTAAAGGTCTAGAAGTTGAAATATTATTTTTAGATTTAAAAGAGACCTTTGTTTTTTTACCCTTTTGACAAGCATCCCAAAGTTTGTTCTTTTCAAAAACAATTTTAGGAAGACCTTTCACTAGCTCTTTCCTAGAGAGTATAGCTATGGCATCCAGGTTATAATTCCCAAGTCTCTTATGTCATAACCAAGTTTGGTCATTTATGGCTGAAAAGTATTTTACTTCTTGTTTTTCTAAGTCAATCAAATCAATGACAAAAACAATTTCGTGCCTATGCCCGACGAAAAGTGTGGAGTTGTTTTTGACACCCTCAACTATACATTTTTCTTTATGGAGGAAGACTCTATGACCTTTATCACAAGTTGACTAACACTAAATAAGTTATATTTGAGACGTTTAACTAATAAAACATCTTCAATAATGGGTAGAGGAGGCTCATCGATATTACCTATTCCAATGATCCTCCCTTTTCTATTGTCTCCAAATGTCACCACTCCTTCTTTGGTAGTGAGAGATCAAAATGCTCTAAAGTTTCCGGTCATATACCTAGAGCATTCTCTATCCAAGAACCATCTTCCCTTGGATGAAGAAGTCTTTAGACACATCTACAAGCAACAAGTCAAGTGATTTTCTTTGGTACCCAAATTTTGGGTCCTTCAACGTTAGTGAACACAATTTTGTTCTTAGGAACCCATACTTGTCTAACTATTTTGTTTGGCTCGAAATGATTTTTTTTAATAGGACATGATGGAGAAATATGTCTAATGTTGTTACAATAATGACAAGTAGGTACTGATTTTTCAAAAAAGAGGTCTTTATAAAAGTTTTCTTTTTGTTGGGGTTGAAGCAACATGCCGCCTTATGAAAAAATATTTTTTGTTTTCCAAGGAGTATATCCAAGTTTTCTTGCCCTTGAGTTAACCTTGTTAAAGAGTTTTTTAAGTCATCTACTTCAATTTTTAGTTTCTTTTTATTTTCTTTGTAAAACAATATTTCTTTTTCATGTTTTTTGTAAAGATTGTATTTCTTGTTCAAGTAAATCCTTTTCTTAAAGAAATTCTTCAAGTTCTTTTGAAACATCTTTAGCAATGATTTTTAAGTCCTTATGCTTGACTTTTAGTTTTTCAAAATTACAAAACAAAGAATAAAAGGCATTTTGAAGATCTAAGTGAGAAGGTAACTCATTTGATTCAATGCCCATGAGACATAAGTTAGCCACCTGCTTTGAGTCTTCATTGTCGGTTTCACTATCACTATTGTCCCATATTGCTAGCATGGCTTGGTTGTAGCACTTCTTGTATGCCATCTTAAATTGAGTGAATTTGGACTTGACATGCCCGGGCTTGTTGCATCCATAGCAAATGATGGGAGTTCTTTGAGTATCCTCCTTCTTCTCATCTTTCTTGAGGTTTTTCCAATTTCCCTTCTTTGTCTTCAAGTATCTCTTGAAGTTTCTTGTGATTAGAGCCATTTCTTCGTCATTTGAAGAATAAGTGGAGGATTCATCGTTCTTTGTTGCTTTCATGGCTATATCCCTTTTTGACTTGAGTCATTCCTCACTTAGATTGAGGTGCATTGCCTCAGTCATCAAAATACCCATAAGACCATCAAGTGTACAAGAAGAAAATCCATAGTTTGAATAATAATAGAGGCCTTGGTTTCCCAAGTCTTAGTCATAGATCTAAGGATTTTTCTATCCATTTTTGAGTTAGTGTAGGTCTTACCAAGACCTTTGAGTCCATTTATGATATCGTTAAACCTAGAGAACATGAGGGATATGGACTCATTTTCTTGCATCTTGAAAAGTTCATAGGAATGAACTAAGATGTCTATTTTGGATTATTTGACTTGGTTAGAACCCTAATGGGTAATAACAAGTTTATCCCAATTTTTTTGCGGATTCACATCCAGATGTTTTATTCTATTCATTAGCATCTAGGTTGCAATATAAGATGTTCATGGCCTTGCAATTTTGTTCAACCTTTGTTTTGTCACCGGTAAGCCATTCCGAATATGGCTTGGTAACTTGAATACCATCTACGGTTTTCTTTGGAATATGAGGACCTTCAACAATGGTCATCCAAAGATCATAGTCGATGGATTGCATGTATACTCTCATCCAGTTTTTCCAATAGGCAAAGTTTGTTCCATTGAATAATAGAGGCCTATTTGTTGATTGACCTTCTGAGTAAGAAGAGGTTGCTATGTTTTCCATGGATCTCTCTAAGACAATGAAGTCGAATCTTACAGATACTTACCAATTGACTCTTATTCATGGAAACCTTCCATGTCATCTGTCAATTGTACCTATCAGACTAGTCGACCACCATCTCTACCATTGCGCCATCACCCATAGTCGGAGAGCCTTGCTTCGGTGACACAGTCACGAGTGAGAGTTCCTATGGATGATCTGCCCGCATTAACAGCACAAAACAACTAGCTCTAGAAACCTTCCATGTCACCTGTCAATTCTACCTATCAGATCAGCCATCCACTATCTTCACTGGTGCACCGTCACCCATAGTCGGAGAGACTTGCTTCGGTGACACAGTTATGAGTGAGAGTTGCTATGGATGATCTGCCTGCATTAATAGCACAAGATAACTAACTCTAATACCAATTGTTGGTCAAATAGAAACCAAGAGGGAGGTGATTTTGTTATATAAAAGTTAATGGAAAATAAAAATTACTTAAATGTAATTATGAAAGGATGTAGAAGTAGAAAAATGTAATGGAAAAGAGAGACAAAAACACAAGGTTTTTATAGTGGTTCGGAAGGGATGATTAGTCCCAACTTTACATCTACTTCTCTCAGAATATTTGAGAGTTCTTCTAATCTAACTTACAATCTTTGGGTGATTGTTAAACCCTTATACTTACAACCTTTGAGAACTCAAGGGGTGTTCTCCAACTTTTCTCCTTGAGAAGCTTGCGGGTGATCCTCCAACCTTGAACCAAGGAACAAGCTTCCTTGATCTTTACAAGTGTGGAACTATGGAAATTGAATCTCCTTACAATGAAATACTTGAAATAAATACAACAATGTAGGCTCTTTTACAAGAATATGAAAGTTGAAGCTCAAGTAAGTAGAAAATGGCTTGTATGTATTAAAGACTTGAAAGATAGGCTTAGGGGAGTTGTTGTCAGTCTTGAATGCCCTTTAAATGCCTTTATATTGCCTCTTGATTACACACTAGCAATTTATAACCGTTGAGTGGTATTGTGGTAAATATCTAGACATTCGGAATCTGCAATCTGCATAAAAAACAAAGTCCGGTATGGGACCGGTATGCCGGTTAGGCTTAAATTCCTTTTTCAATCAAGCCACAAACCAACTTCCCGATTTTGGCAAAATACGGTATGCCAGTCGGTATACCGGGCGGTATGTCGGTTCCTTTAGAAAGTACAAGAATGGGCAGTCCAAAGCAATAATGACGAATTTTGGAAAGACCGGTACATAGCCGGTATGACGGCCGACATACCGACCGGAGTTCCGGTTGGCATTCCGGTTAGCTCAAAATGTAGGATACTGCAAAGAATGAGTAAAGGGTTGAGCCATTAAGTTTGTTTTGACAAAACCGACATCTATCACGAAGGAAGTTTCTCCATTTTAGCAAGGTTTCAGGAATCCTTAGTCTCTCTTGTTTATTATATGATTTGAAAATGCTAAGGACTCTTTATAATACAAATCTTTATAATTTAGTCAATCTCTTTAAGATATATAAGAGAATTAATACATCATCAAAACTTGTAAGAGTATGTCAAGAAGGACATGGGGTCAACAAAGTGGACTATGGGCATTAATTATAAATGTGGCCTTCGAGCATTCGGCTAATAGCCATAAAGGTGTGGGGGATGCCCCGATGTATTCATTAAATGTGGACTTCGACCATTCATTAAATGTGGGCTTCATCCATTCATTAAAGGTGGGCTTCGGCCAAACGTTTTGGTTTTAAAAAGGGGAGGCTTCGGCCAAACGTTTTTGTTACCGGTTTTTCATGTTGGTTATTTTCTGGAACCGAATCAACTTTGGTAGAATCTTTATATAGGATATTTTATTGATCTTATTTTTAGTTTGGTTTGGGGTAGCATAGGTAGATGCTCCACTTTCTGAGCCGTGAAGATTTGATGCATCTCATCGACAACAATTTGAAGCAAGTTCGTCATCTAAAGGTTTGTGGATTGGCTGGTACTTCATTCAGCATCGTATTCTTTTTGGTCACTTCCTTGTTCCTTTGTTATTCTAATTCCTCATTCCTCGGATCCTCAATTCTTATGCTAATATTTATATAAGGTTTCTTAGAATGTTGGCCAATAGGTTTCATGTTAATCCTTGGTCTAATCTCTAGCTTTGAGTCTTAAAATTAATCCTTAGTTGTATTTTTGGACCATAGGTATTCATTCCCGGAGATTCAAAGTCTTTTTCTTAAGTTTATTATTTGTTCCAGCAGCGTCTAGTGCGACTGGTAGCCTGGCATCCCACGACTGGCTGCGCGATCCCTTAGTTTTTCTTGGCAATTTTTGGTTCTCAGCAGACCACTGCGCGACTAGTCGCTCAGCACACCGCGACTGGTTGTGCTGTGTAGGTTGCGCGACCGGTTGCCCATATTCTCCGACTGATTGCGCTAGCTTCTTCCATTTTTGCTTGTTTTCAGCAGAGTCCACCGCGACCGTTTGCGGGTAGGAGCACGACCGGTTGCGCCTCACCCGTTTAGAAAAAAATAAAATCAATTTATTAATGATTAAGTCAGTTTAAAGGCATGTTTAAGGGCATTTTTGTCCATCATTATCACCGGTTATTGCCCTAAATTGTACTTATTGGTTCCCCTATAAACGAAATACTTGGGAACTTTTTAATTACACAATTACATATCTACAAGAACCTTATACCTTCAAGTGCTCTCAAGACTTCCTTTGTGGCTGCAATTGAGTATGGTTTTCTTCAAGAACTCTATTGAAGGTTTGAATCTCTCTTTCTCTCTTGCATTCTAATCAACCCTTGATCGTTCTTCACTTGATAATCTATATACCATTGGTATAATAGTTTCTATTACAAGGATTTGATTGTTGTCTCTAGGAATAGATCATTGATCTATTTCTCTAGATTTGTGAAATTGGCAAGAGTTTTTGTATCTAGGGTTTGTTCCTTTTACTTTGAGAGTTGTTTGTTAATCTATTCATTGATTCTTGGTTCTTGTGTATCACCTAGTGATTCTAGGGGTTTGATAGTAGATTTTCTATTGTGATTAGTAATTTGTCCCATCAATCTTCTTGATTTTGGAGATATCTCTATCTTTGATTAATCTCTTCTAGGGTTTATATCTTTGCCCTATTTTCTTGTGGATTGGAAGGTTTTGATTGATATATTTTCACTTGGGGTTGTTTCTAACCTTGTTGCTTTGCCCTATCATCTTTAAGACTTGATGATTATATTAATGATATTCTTCTTGGGGTTGTTGTTGCTCCTAAAGCATTTTCCCTGAATATTGTTGAGATTGTTTGTTATTAGTAGTCTAGAGAATTCTATTGAATTACTCTTTGGGTACTTCTACTTTAATACCAAGATATTTTCATTGTAGTGATTTCACTTTAACTTTTTCTTTTGGAAATTGTTCATTGGACTTATTATCTTGAAACACTCTATTTTTGTGAACATTAGAGTTGTGTCACTTGTATAAGTGCTTTCTCTTCAATCCATTGCATTGTTATTCTACTAGCACTTCGTTGTCTAGTGTTTTGTTGAGATACTCATTGTTTACTTGTTCTCGCACGCACGTGTGGTTTGTTTGCCTTGTCTACATTGTCCGGAGCACTTTAGAGCCGATCTTGAGTCAAAAATCAGTGGGACACTATGGATTAGCTGGAGGATAGCAGAAAAGGCTCGGGGAGCTTTGGATAGGAGCTAAGTGGGCTTGTGGGATAGGTTCGTTAACTCTTGTATCCTAAACCTTTGCTATTTTTAGTGAAATCGTAGACTAGGGCAGTGGTTTTATGTATAGGGGTTGATTGATGCCTATGTAGTTTTAACTATAAATCTATTGTTGTGCTGCTCATTGTCTCTTACTCTCTCTCCATTACACTTTCGCATGTGATTGTTTTATTTTCTGTTATATTAGCGCTTCCACTTGCATATAAACAATCACTAGATTAATTTTGCATAATTCAAGTTAATCATTTAATTTTCATCAAATTAAAAAGAAGAATTCATAAGTTTTTATTGGCCTACCTATTCACCCCCCTTAGTTATTGGCCTAGCGTGCATTCACATTTTTCAATTGGTATTAGAGTGTGGTACTCTACTATTGTTTTACCTTAGAGTGTCGTTCATAAGCAGCTCATTTGGTAACTCATTGAAGCTTAACAGCTTGAGTTGATCCTTTAAAAACTATGGATTCACAAAGACCTAGGGATGGTGCCTCTAATTCAAGATCCCCGTATTTCGACGGAAATGACGATGACTATTGGAAAAATCGTATGAAGAACTATCTTGTCGGAATGGACATAAGGGTGTGGTGTTCCCTGTTACATGGCTATGAACAACAAATGATTGAGGACCCCGTTACTAATGTGGTTAGAATTAAAACTAAGGTCGAGTTCAATTCCGGTGACATAGAAGGATTTGAGGCTAATAGTAAGGCTCTTCTTGTCATCCAAAATGCAGTGAGTAGGCGTGAGTTTGGGCATATTTCTACTTGTTCCACGACCAAGGAGGCTTGGGATATATTACAAATCTGTCATGAAAGGACACACATCATGCGTGTCTCTAAAATCCAAACTCTCACTACTAGATTCGAAGATCTTAGGATGCGAGAAGATGATACTTTCTCAAATTTCATCACATAACTTATGGAAATAGTTACCTCTTTTCACGGTCTAGGCGAGCCTCTTCCTAATCTTAAAATTTACCGTAAGATTCTTAGGTCCTTGCCTGATAGGTTTAGACCTAAGATCACCGCTATTGAGGAAAGGCCGGATGTTGATAATATGTCTTTTGAGGAGTTGGTCGGAAAACTAGAAACATATAAAAATACGTACCTAACTTCATCATTATCTCATAAAACAATTCCAAAGCCAAATAAAGGCATTGCCTTTCAATCTACTAAAGATGAATCGTTCGAAGAAGAAATTGAACTTGATGATGAACTACTTGCGTACATGATGAAAAAGTTTAGAAACTTTGTGGGTAAGAATCGAAAAGCATTCGTAAAAGCTAAATCTAATGATGGGTATAAAAAATCGACTTCCTCAGAAATTATAAATCAAAAACCAACTTTTGAGAAACAAAAGACATCCAAAACCATCCAATGCCATGCATGCTAAGGTTATGGTCACATTCAATACGAGTGTACCAATACACTTAAAAAGACAAAAAAGTGTTATAAAATAACATGGAATGACGATAGTGAGGAAGATGTGGATAATGAGAGCAACATTGACTCTACAAGAGTCAATCTGCTAGTCGCAAGTGTAGATTATGCTTCCTCGCATTCGGACCATGCTATTAAAAATCAAAGTGATGATAAAATAGATTATGATGATGAACCTGAAGATCTTCAAGATGCATTTGACCAACTTGCAAAAGAGAACATCAAGATGAAACAAAAGAATATTAAGTTAAGATGTGAACTTGAAAAAGTACAACAAGAATGTAATACTTTGGAAAGTAATCTTGATGAATCTAAACTAAGATGCGGAAGACTATCAAATAAATTAGCCATAATCGAAAAGGAAAGAATTGAAGGGAAACATGAGATTGATGAGCTTAATGAAAAAATAATCACTCTTGAAAAAGATTTGAGCTATACTAGGGATATTATTAGAAGAAATGATTGTGGTGCTGAAAGAATCTCTAAGCTAACTCAAACTTTTCTAAATCGGAGTGGTTTAGGATTTGTGGATTCGGGTGAGGTTACACCAAGTGATTTAAAAAGAGATATTAAGTTTTTAAAATTTGAAACACCATTGGTGGATCATATGTTAATTGAACAAGCTTTTATTGCTAAACCAAACTTAATCAAGATTAAAGAACCTACACCTATGATGAAGAATTCCAAAAATCTCAATGTTAAACCCAGATATTACTCAAGAAGCAAACAAAGAACATGTTATTATTGTGGAATAAAAGGGCACATTCGTCCATATTGCCATAAGCTTAAAAGGGATAATCTAAATCAAAGACATGTTCCAAAAAATAACAAACATTGGCAATTTATTGAAAAATTATCAAATCCAGAAAATTTGAATGAAAAATTTCTAACCAAAGTGAATCTCTCTGCCATTCAATCTTCAAAGTTAATTAAGGAAGTGGAAAACGTGTCAAAAAATACTCAATCCTTAAAACCAAAGGCAATGGTAGATCATACAATCAAAAGATCAACCACATATACTCAAATGTCCAAAGACATTGGACCAATATGCTTGGTCGCCCACACCGCTCTATGTAAGTATGAAGTGGAGCCGCTTCTTTGAGAATTTAGGAAGGAGAAATTCTCGAGAAAATACTTGTATAACCAGGCGATGTGTTTAAGGCCAAGCTGAACACAAATAGTGAGAACTAAGTTGTGTGTGGAAAGGTCATGTACGTAGTTTATTATCTCAGATTACATAAATGGCACAACAGTTCAAAACTTAATGTTCACTGGTCAGTCAGTAATACCCGGTAGGCTTTCACAAGGGAAGGTTCAACACCAAAATATACATATTATATTGTCACGACTCAACCCTAAACGGGTCATAACCGGCCAATGAGCATGCTCACAAAAGTCTATAATAATGAGTTAAGGGATTCCGTCACAATAATTAGAAATGTAAAAGCATTAAACAGAAACCCGATGTGCATACATAAATTGATTACCCACTTTTCTTGCTGATACAATTGAGGGGGCTCATAATGTCCTTTTTAATGGAATGAGAAAATACATCAAAAGGGTGTTAAGCATCTATTCCTTCAAGATAATCATCCTCAGTAACTGAAAAGAGTTTTATAAAAACACATAATCATAAAGCTAGAGTGAATCAAGACATTCCAAGGTTACTAGTTTCCATAGATAAACAATGTAAATTATCAAATCCTTTTTCTCTTCCTTTTTCAACATAATAGGTGACTGGCTCATTATTCCAATACTTTAAATTGCATATGATTGATAAGTCAAGTCTATGCCTTCTTAAATATCCTTCAGTGCATAGCTTACTTTTGTTGTGCGTATTTCCATTTTTCTATTTTGGATTTCCAGACATGATCTTATCATGCTGCTCTTCACGGTACTAGTGTTTTAGGGAGCGACCCAAAAGAAAGAGATGGCATGATATCACCCAATGATCATCCTGGATATGATCCCACCCTTTTCACTCCACCTTGCTAGTTTCAGATCCAGCCACTGGCATCAAGCTAACTGTGTCACTGTCCATGTCGTTTAATCATAAAACATCTTTCCGTTTTGTCAATCCATGGTAATAAAAGTGTTTATGCTATTTGTTTCCTTTTTGAGAGATGAAGATAATAGGGTGGAATGCTCGATAGCATAAATCATACATTTCATAAATGCTAGCATGTTTTCAAAACTACACGAGTAACAAGGGCATATAGAGATTCACCTATTTTTGGTTGACTTTCCTGACTTGGCTTCTTTTCCCACAAGTTTATCCTGAGATTTTAAATAAAAGGTGTTATTTTCTGTACTGTGTCGAGCCGAGTTTCCGAGCCGAAGGCCTACTGTCCAGAGGACAATGGCTGATTGCTTACTTAACCGGAGGTCAAATCGGGAACAGGACTCGTGGCCTTTAATCGGGCCAGAGGGGCATCCAGAATGATATTTCGACGAGCAGACCGAAAGGTGCACTGGCCGAACATAGATTGGATGGCTTGACTTTAAATTGAAGGGATTCTAGGCCGGAGGGTCGATGTTACCGAGCTTCCAGAGCAGTAAAGTTTACCGGGAGTGTTTTGCTGATCAGCCAAACAAAGGTTGTCGACTTCAATGAGTCGAGCTGCCAGACCCAACTTGACTGGACTACTCCTGTCCGAGCTCTTCCAAGGTCACTGGACAACATAAATGGCCGGAGAGCCTACTGGTCATTCATATTAGTAGGTGCCATACACTGGCACCTTAGTGTCGAATAGCTTGGTCCGGGAACAATTCCGCCAAACTGACAGTTCTGCCAAATAGCCAATGAGGGCCCTTTTGATGGACTTGGTAGTGCAGGAAAAAGGGATTTGGTCATTAAAACTGGTTGAAATGGTTAATATGAGGATTACAAGGATTTAGGACTAATCGTTCGAGCAACTGGATGCAGAGGCGAGCTCAGAGAGCTAAGATTTCAAAAGAACGGACAGTCCCTCTACCGAGCATAAGTGCTCCGACAAATGTGAGGTTGGTAACACTCTGGAAGGAGTCGGTGATGTTCTACGATGGTCCGAGCATACATGCTGAGCTGAAATGAGCTCAGCCAGATGGTTCAATGGGTAGTCCGTGTCACATCCCAGAATTTCAAACCATTTTTTAATTATAAAAGATGACAACATGGACTAATAAAATTAAACATCTACCCATTCCAAAGTGCGGAAAGTAAAAGAAGGGAAGGGGAAATGCCACACACACTATCACATATATGTTTAAGTTTACAAGTCTAACAAATAAATATTACAGTCCCAGGAACATAAAATTGAAATTAAATAAAAACTAAGAGAAGTCAAACAAAGGTACCCAAGGGGCAGTACTCAAAGCTCCAAGCTCCAAACTAGACGACCGGGTCGGTACCTAAAAATAGAGGGTTAGACAACAGTCTAGTAGAGAAAGCCTATACTCAAATATATCCTAAGTTGGGACAAAAGATGCGAGTGCGAGAATAAAACATGTATATATGCGATGAGGATCCTTTCATAGTTCAAAATCCTTTTCCAATCTCTTTCCAAAATTCTATTTCCAAAACCATTGGTTTTTCTTTCAAAAGATCAACTTGATGAAATCAAGGACAAGTATTTCTTTCAAACATCTTATCTCAACCTTAACGAAATTAAGGGAGGCACAACCACATTATTATGAATTTGTTAAGTTTCGATTTGTTCTGTGCTAGTCGCCTGCTAGCTACTAACTGTATATTCCTAAGAATTATCCTACCATAGGAAGGGCTCCAGTCGACCCCCATTACGCAATTTAGTGAGTGTGATCCACTCAGGGAACGAAATTCCCGCATGATAATTTAGCCAACTCAACTTATCCTTCATGTAAATGGTCAATTAAACATTCATTTAATTCTCGGGATTAGGGCATCCATACCTCCTAATCACCTTTAGTGACCAAACATGAATTTTTAAAATTGATATTAAATTCCTCATATTGAAATGTCAACAAGGTCGA
>NMUG010007744.1:0-11939 GCA_002855965.1 Monotropa hypopitys | reverse complement strand
TCTGTACTTTTAATTTTGATGATGACGTTGATGATGATTTTTTATTTTTTTTATTTTGAAATGAAAACAATTGATTTTGATTTTGAATGAAAGCCTTGAATGAAAATGTTGATTTTTTTATGTTTGATTTTGATTTTGGGTCTAAATTCTAAAAAGGATAATAAGTAATTCAGCACGTTGAATTTACAAACTATTCCTTTGATCCAATGTCAATTGGCTAATATCTTTGCAATTGATTCGAATCATAGAATTTAAAGATTTTGATTATATTTGATTTTTTTGTTGATTTTGTTTTTCCATGTTTTGGTTGATTTTAAATCTTTGAAAGGATAACAAGTAATTCGCCAACTTGAATTGCAAGTTATCTCATTCATTCGAACCGATCGAATACTTGATTCGCCTACGGTCCGAACTAAAAGGGGTGAATTGATTTATTTGATTTGAAATGAAAAAAAGGTGATGAACAAGCAAATGCGAGGGGTCGTGCTGGCATAGCCGAGATGAACGATACCATCTCTAATGATAAACGCAATATAAACCTCGGCATGGGGTCGTGCTGGACATGGCCAGGCTGATCGATTCCACCACCCAAAACGCACGCAGCAAAAGAAAGAAAAATAGATAAAAGAGGGGTCGTGCTGGCGAGGCCAGGACCTCTAACATGAATGCTATATAAAGAAAAACACGAGGGGTCGTGCTGGCGATGCCAGGATGATTAATACCACCTCTGAAAACGCATGCTACAGAAAAGATAGATAAAAAACGAGGGGTCGTACCGGCATAACCAGGCTATTCGATACCTACTCAGAAAACACATGCCGAGAACATTGAATTTATTGATTTTTGATAATGAAATGTTGATTTACCAGTTGTCAAGATGCGATCGAAATACACAGGACTGTGATGTCGCAAAATGACGCATTGAGAAATCAGCTTTTCATTATCTCGCGGAAAATAAACCACGGAGGATATCCGTGATTTATTTTTTATGCGAATATGTTACTGAATGAATTACATCACGACAATAAAAAGGAATAAAAATGTATTTTATACCTTGTTGTTAATTACAGTTTGGAGGATAAGTTCACCGATAATATCCGTTCGATTATAATACGTTATAGTATCCGGGTGTAAAAATCCCTACTATACCGAACTATAATCCGGGAATTGATACCGGGACTTTCCTAGAAGAATAAGATTCTGAAAAATAAAAGGGAGAACGAGCCGGAAATTTATTGATTAAATTTCGGCAGCGCTTCCGCTACAATAGATGTTTTTGTGGTTTTCCAGGAATGTGGATTTTTGAGGTTGGATTGATTTTTGGGAGAGCTTTGGTCTCGGGATTGATTGGTGGCTGATTTGGTACTATTTTAGGCTCTGAAAACAGTTGGTGATGTCGAGGTTCGAGCCGGGTTTGGATGTAACGAGGCTCGGGGGAATTTTGGCTTGAATTTGGAGTGATTTGGAGGGTGTTTGGACTTCTGTCCGAAGGGTTTGCAGTGAGAGAGTTTCAACACTGGCCCTAGATGTCTCTTCCTTCTTTCTCAATGGCCTGAGAGGCCATTTCTTATATAGGACGATGTCGCACCTATAGGTGCGACATGCATGGAGATTGTTTTTTGGCAGTTGGCTGGAGCAGTTGCATGATTTGAGGGATAGGTTGGGATGCCCTTGGCCATTTCTCCTTGCACCTTTGTATCCGAATTATACAAAAGTTATATACTTTTTTTATATAAAGTATATAGCTTTTGTCCTTTTGCCGCCGAAAATTCCGATCGCGATACGCTATGCGCTGAGCTACTGGGGGATAATCCAGATGACCGATTCGTTGCTGAATATAGTCGTTGGACTCGCCTCGCTGTGTAGATCATGAGAAAATTTTCGCCTCGCGTTGGATGTACTCCGATGAAAAAGGTAATTCTCGGGTCATTATTCTGAACGTCCTCCCTCTGATTCGCTACTTTTCCACCGAGAAGGATTTTGCAGTCGCAACTTTCCTACAGTAAATATCTGCCTTTTCGCCAGGAAGCTATAAAAAATGTGTCGCGTCATTCCGATGTCGGCTCGCTCCGTTACGCTGATCTTAACAAAATAACTATCCCGGGTTACTGAATCCCGGTTTTTTAACCTCTGTCACAGTTTGAGGTGCCATTGCCTCAGGAATGCAGTTACCTACGTATTGGCGTTGAGATTTAAATTTTTGGATCCCCAAGCGAAATTTTGTTCGTATCGGCTTTAGAATTACGTATTCGGATGCTAATTTTAATTGTTCGGACCATATTCTTTCTGCATCATCCGCCTGCTTTGCAGTTTTTCTTCGGGTATTTCCTTTGTTCAATGAAAGTCGGACATGTCCTTAAATTTTGAAATCCGTCGCTTGTGTTTTGGTATTTGTTCGGCTGATTCGGATTGTCCGGACAATGGATAATTGCGTTTTGATTATTCTGGGCTTTGATTTCTGATATTCGGCAGCGGGTCAAAATGGGGTATCAACAAAATCCATTGGAGGACAATTGGCCGATGGAACCTTTATTTCCCGACGAGGAAATCTTCTGTTCGCAGATGGATAACAGAAAGGAATTACCAGGTTGGAGGTTATTCTTTGATGGCGCAAACAACCAAAAAGTAGCCGGAATAGGGGCAGTACTCATCTCAGTGGAAGGAACTCATTTACCAGTCGCAGAAAAATTAACATTTGAGGAGGTGTATATCTGCGGACTACGAAGCTTGTATTCTAGGATTAAAAATGGCCCTTGAATATGAGATCCGGGAATTAACGGTATACGGCGATTCAGATCTAATCATACAACAGAGCAACGAGACTTACCGTACGAAAGATTCAAAGTTGATTCCTTATCACCAGAAGGTCAAAAAATTGCGAGCGAAATTCAAAAGGATCAGATTCCGTCATGTTCCTCGAACTGAAAATTCATTTGCAGATGCATTGGCAACTCTCGCCGCAGCTATCCGGTTCTCTGACGAAGAAAAGATTCCCGCCATCGAAATTGAAATTAGAAATTCGACGGCATACTGTGCGACCATCTGAAAAGAAAAAGACAGACAACCCTGGTTCAGCGACATCAAGCGATTCATGCAGACCGGAGCATTCCCAGAAGGGGTCGGAGCGAATTATCGGAAAACATTGCGAAGACTGTCGACACAATTCTTCCTCTGTGGGGAAATACTGTTCAAGAGATCCATGCACGGTCCTCTGCGATGTGTGGATACCGCTACTGCCAGTAAATTGATGACAGAAGTGCATGAAAGAGTCTGCGGACCGCATATGGGCAGACATTCGCTTTCTCGAAAGATCTTACGGACTGGATATTATTGGATGACCATGGAAGCGGACTGCATCAAATACGTGAAAGAATGTCACAAATGCCAAATTCATGGTGATGTAATGCGAGCACCACCAAAAGAACTTCAAGTGATGGTGGCACCCTGGCCTTTTTCCACCTGGGGCATTGATGTTATCTGCGCCATCCATCCAAAAGCATCAAACGGGCATCAATTCATACTAGTGGATATTGACTATTTTACCAAGTGGATTTAAGCCGCCAGCTTTGTGCATATGACCGAAAGGGTAATCACCCGCTTTCTCAGGAATAACATCATCTGCCGTTATGGATCACCAGAATCTTTGATAACCGATAACGCGAAGAATTTAAATAGTTCCATGATGGAAAAGCTATGATCCCAATTCAACGTCAAGCATCAGAATTCAACAGTTTATCGACCACAAATGAATGGAGCAGTTGAAGAGGACAACAAAAACATCAAAAGAATCATCCGTAAAATGACGGAAACCCATCGGAATTGGCACGAGAAGCTTCCTTATGCTCTCATGGCCTTTTAAACTTCAACGCGAACGTCAACTGGGGCAACACCATTCTATTTGGTGTACAGCTATGAAGCAGTCCTTCCCCTAGAAATCCAAGTCCCCTCTCTGCGAACAATGATGGAAATAGCATCAAGCGACGAAGAATGGAAGAAAGCTCATCAGGATCAGTTATGCCTATTAGACGAGAAACGATTGGCGGCCGTTTACCATTCTCAATGCTATCAAAGGAGGATCTCAAGAAGTTTCAATAAGCATGTACGACCCAGAGCTTTTCAGCAAGGAGATTTGGTTCTGAAACGGATTCAACCTATCGAAGAAGAAGCGAAAGGAAAATTCGCTCCTAATTATCAAGGTCCATACGTCATCACCAAAGTGTTGTCAGGCGGAGCAATAATTTAATCAGAAATGGATGGTCGGGAATTCCCTCAACCCTTGAATGCAGATGTACTCAAACGCTATTATTCTTGAATAGAATTCTTCAAAAAAAAAGACAATTGCAACTTTACTTATCTAGAAATGTGTTCTCTTTACCATTATTTCAATTAAATTGAGTAAAAGCGTATTTTCCTATCTCCACTCTATTGTAATTCTCTAAAAGCAGACGGCGAATAAAGAAAAAAAATCAATTTAAATCATCAAAAAATGTATGATGATCAAAGCGGCCGTCACCCTGTACAAAAAAACAGAGGTTCAAAATCCCATCTTCTCATCTGCAAAAGTATTGCGCATACTCACGATTTGGTTGGAATATGTTAAAATAAAATCCATTTCCTGATTTTAAAGAAATAATTTGTTCAAACAAAATAGAAAAAGAAAATAAATTCTGGTATAGTCAAAATCCAAAAGGGGACTATAGCAAAAATGGAAAATCTAGTACAGTCACAACCCGAAAGGAGGTTGTGGCAAAAACGGAATAGAAATCCCGGTATAGACAAAAACCGAAAGGGGGCTATAGCAAAAGAAGGGGAAATCCAGTATAGTCAAAACCCGAAAGGGGGCTGTGGCAAAAATAGAAAAATCCAGTACGGTCAAACTCGAAAAAGAGGGCCGTAGCAAAAAGGGAAAATAAAAAAATGCGTCTGGCATAGTTTCTTTAAAAAAAGGGCTATGGCAAAAATGGATGCAAAAAAATCTGAAAGGTAATCGAAAGGCGGAAAATGAAAAATGGATATGCAGCCGAAATTGCAAACATGTCAATTTCCGAGAGGTCGACAAACGGATTGCGACTAGGATTAGTCCTCATCCCTCATGACAATCAAATCCTTAAGGGGGTTCAAGTCCGGATCAATGGAGAAGTCAAATTGTCTTGTGCTAAGATTATAAAAGTCAAATGGGCGAATCGAACGAACTCAAGGTTCCAACCAAATAGTAAGATTGATCTTTTCATTCATTGCCTAGAGAAATATAAATATTTATGAAATATGCCAAATGCTTTCATTTATTATGTTGCGAGAAACAGAAGCTGTCTATGCAGGAACAAACCGAAAGCTACGCAAATACATGGCGAACAGCATAAAGAAGTACAATTCAAAGAGGACCCCTCTGACGAGAAAAGTCATCCAACAGCCGGAGGAAGGCCAAACAAATCTCCCTATAATGACGGGTTATGGCAGCATCTGTCTTGAACCCTGCCAAGTCGACATCAACAACTCGGTGAAATATCTCCACATGCGTCTGAATCTACATCTAATCAGGATAACCGTCGAAAAACAAGTGGCTCAAAAATGCAAACCCGCTGCTCAATCTGTTCATAATACGGAAATACACTCCTCTCTCAATGATCAACTCCTGATAGGCTTTTTCCAAAAGCCCTTCCATCTCTTCAATCTTAGGCACTTGGTCTCGATGGGAGGAACCCAACGTTTCTAATTTTTCCTCGAGACAATTCCTTTGCAAAATAAGCTCGTCAACATGGTTTTGGGTATCGGCCCAAGCGTGATCAAAATAAGTAAGCTCATTCCCCAGGCGAACGATCTCAAAGCGATCCATCTTATGATCGCACAAATATTGTCTCAATAACCCTTCCAATCTAGCTACAGTGGAGGTGGAACTGGAAGAGCTGCGAGCGTCATCAAGAGCTACCTGAAGAGCGCCCATTGTGGTTTCGGTGGAAGAAAGTTATTGCTTCAATTGATCCAACTCAAGGCGAAGCATATCTCGTTCATTCTGGGCAGATGTGACGCAACCAAGAGGCTCATCTCGTTCCCGACAAAGCTGAGCAGTCTGAATTCGAGAACTGGTCGTCTGAAGGGTATATCCCGTGATCCGCTCGGCTAAAAGCGACGTCTGTTCTGGCAAAGAAACAGGATTTAGTAGGACCGAAAAAAGTGGAGAAGAATTTGCTTCTGATAAAATCTCAGCTGATAACCAATCCCAATATGCATCCGACACGCCTGGGGCATTTTGATTCCGTAGAGGTGAAATCCGCACATGGTGATGCCAAAATGCAAAGGCCTCTGATACACGAGGATGAGCAAAGTCCCCAGAAAAATCAAAGTAATATTCATCATTCCCAGGAAGTAATGATGGTAGCAAAGCATCATGTCTCAGTCCAAACTGTCGTACCACTCGACAGCCAAAGTAAGGCACAACGTCTCGAAGACCGACCAAGGGAAGAAAAGCTAATTTCAGACCATGAACTATAACTACGTAATCAAGAGCGCTGAATACCCCAATGTTCCAAATGATAGTGTCGGGGGTAATGCTCTCTAGAGATCGAACCCAGGAATCCAGACGCCGGGGCACGGTACACAAATGATGCTGCCGAGGAACCAAGAGCTGGAGGGGGATATCCCGAAACCACCTTGGATGGGAGGAGCGGGCACCAAAAATATGCGCTACCAGCCAAACATAAAGCATTTCCAAGTCGCAACAAAATTGCGGGTCATGCGTGAACTGATACAGGGTCAAGCCGCGAAAAGTCTCTGCCAAAATAGACGGGATGACAGATTGGCCATTGACAACAGCGTCAACATAAAAGGCCACGCGCAAATCAAGTAGACCATCGCTGCGAGGAAAGAAAAAACCAGCAAGTAATACAAATGTGAAAGCCCCGAGGCGCCAACGGGAACCAGCTCCATCATCTGTCATGCGAGAAAAATCAGACCCCTCAGGATTGTAGCAAGAACAATCCCCAAATAGACCCCATATGAAATCAGGGCGAATAGCCAATATGCCATCAATTTCCTCAAGAACCAGAGACGATCGCCTCAAACCTGTCAGTGCGGCAAAGGTGGTCTGAGCTTTTCTACCAGAAGAAATGCGGGCCAGAATCTCCAAAGAAGGTCTCATCCTCAGCATAAAATGGTATTCCTCAATGGTAGGAGTCAACTCA
This sequence comes from Monotropa hypopitys, assembly GCA_002855965.1. NCBI lineage: Eukaryota > Viridiplantae > Streptophyta > Magnoliopsida > Ericales > Ericaceae > Monotropa > Monotropa hypopitys. Next base: position 4,761 of record NMUG010007744.1, on the reverse strand, counting down.
TGAAGTCCAAAGCGGAACAGGCTCAATGAAGGAATCCAATAGCGAATGACGGCCTCTAGAAAATCCTGGGCCACCACAACAGTGAGCAAACCAGCAAGTCATCCAAAGACCTGCTCAAACTGAATTCACTCTGCCGAGGTGAAAGAAGTCCACCATGTCAAGAGCAGCGCAAGAAAAGCCGCGGAGAAAGCCATCATGTATGGCACATATGCGAACATCAGTATCCTTTTTATTTTTCACTGCAAACAAAATATGCAAAAAGAGAGAGAGAAAGACCAGACAAAAAAACACACAGATGTATTAAAATGAAGATAATACTAAAAAAAGGGAGTCTGTTTATATGAATACATCATGACTGGTACAACGAAAAGAAAAGAGAAAAAAGTGCTGATAATCTACAGGTATCAGATATCCCTACTGCGGCTCCTGCTAGATCTATCTCTGCTGGATCGAGATCTCTGCCGTCTGTCCACTGAACCACGAGGAGGATCCGGGGCACCCTATCAAGAAAAAGAAAAATCATTAGCACAACAGGAAGAAATATCAAAGCGAAAAGAAAGTAGTAAAAAGGGAAAAAGCAAAGAAAAATATTTAACCTGATCCTGTGGCGGCCGAGGAAGCAAAGTCCCTGAACCTGATCCACTCCATTGTGCCCAACGCTGAAAGTCCTGAAACTGCTCAAACTGCTGCCTCTGCAACTCCATCTGGGCCTGCAAGTCACGATATTGCTGACCAGAAACCACGTCTCAGGAGCCACCCAAGTCCTGGAAGAAATGCTCTTGCTCAGCTCCAATGGACTGCCCTCCGCGAATAGGGACTGTAGTGGTGAATCGGCCAATGGAAATACGGCTGAACCATGAAGCGTAATCTCCCACAAGCATCTAGCTACGAACGTCAACAAAGCCAGGAGCGGTAGAAAGTGCACGCCCGAAGGTAGGAATAGGGGGATTGTCCGGAATGCAAACCTCGTCAGTCACCTGACGCCAACAGTGTTCTCCCATGTACAGCTCCCAGGAGGTGAAAGAGAAGAAGGCGCACCTATAGCGGGATAAGAAAACCTCTACGGCATTGTTGGGGGGTAAGCCTTTTCTGCGGTGGATTCAAGCGGTGAGCGGCGGAGCTGAGAGGCTGGACCTAGCTGCACAGGGAAACAACCGTTAGGCTACTGGCGGCGTCGCCGGTGGACCCTCCGATGGCAAAGTCAGCAAAGGGACTGTAGAGAGAGAAAGTAAACCTGCAGAGCTTGGGCTAGAGAGAGTGTGTGTACCATGCATTGAATGCCAAGCTCTATATATAGAACATCGGAGAGTGTTGGGCACGCGCTTCGGCGCGGGTGAGCCGCCCACATGCGGCATAGGGCAGTGCAGCTGTCCCCTCTGAGTGGACTGGCGTGTGGCCGACAGGGCGGTCCTCGACAATGTCAGGCGGCGCCGCCTGACACCCTTGGGCGGCGGAAAAGCTGGAAAAGGCAGTCTGACATGCGACGGGAATCACGGAAAAGCTGATTCTGTGTCAGGCATGTGTCTGCCATGAGCGGGAAATCCGGGATGCTGTCCACGAGGCAATATTCGCTGTGGACGAGGCATTTTGTCCTGACTAGCCGAAGTTGCACGCTTCGGCACTGCATGTTGTTGACCGGACCGTCCTGAACTGAGGATCCTCTGCACAATTGATTCCTGAAGAGCTTCTCGTCGGCCCTGCTTTGTTCGGTCGCACGACCTTGACGGCTAGGCTGGCCGTCCTGGGCCGAGAGATCTCTGAACCGATGATCTCGAGAAAGCCTTCACGTCGGCCCTTGCTCTGCTCGGTCGCATGACCTTGACTACTGGGCTCTTCGGCTAGGCTCCTCCTCTGGGCTATGAGTCTCTGGGCCGGAGAGAGCCCCAGAGAGGCCCTACTGTCGGCTGAGAACTTTTCGGCCGCATGCTGGCTGATCTGAGCGGTGGTCCTCCTGGCGGAGATCGTGGCTCCAGCCTCCTTTTAGTTCGGCCCCCAACAATAGCCCCTCAACCCCTTTGGCCAGGCAATTTGGCCGAAGCGGGGTTGACTTGGTGCCGATAGGTTGTACGGGTGCCGAAGAGAGGAGCGTCGGACCGCTGATTTGACTTGAGATTTGTCCTGACAACATTTAATGAACCATCAATTTGAAATCGCTGATGTGTCGCGCTCTGGAGAGGTGGCGCGTCTGACGTGACGTCACGCGGACACGTGTCGCGTCATCGGTCTTCGCGCGTTTGATCTGGCGGTTGGACAGTGCTACGTGTCACGCTGCGGTTGGCTGGAGCTGTGGCTGATGGGACAGCGTGCTGATGCGTTGTCAGGCACGCAGCGCCGGCACAAGTTCCCAGGCGGCGCAATCAATGTGGGCGCGGGGCAGCTGTTCGGACCGGGTCGGCCGGTAAAACGGGTTTGGGCTCCAAGCCTCCCCTTATAAATAGGGGACTTAGGGTTTTTCAAACCCTTCCCGTTTCCTCTGCTCCTTCTCTCTCTAGGCGATTTCCGGCAGCCATTTGCAGCTCCTCCGGCCACCGTTTCTCCTGCTTCCGGCATTTGTTTTCCAGGCCTTCATCCCTCTTCATCTTCTCAGGTAACTGTTGAACCTCATCTCTTCCATTTCTGCGACTTTCCCCTTGCTTTCCTGGTCGTTCTTGCGACTTCTGGGGGACTGCTCGTTTCCTCCCCTCCATTGTTGCAACCTCGAAGCTTTTGCAGGCTTCTGGGTTGGGGATGGGCGTCAGCCCCGCTCTCTGACTCTTTTTGGGTCGTGCCCACGTCTCCTATTCGTCACTTTTGCGGCATTTTTTCCAGGCTGGGGTGCGTCTCTTCTACCATTTGTGTGGCCTGGAAGCTTCCTGTATGTTTCTGGGCCTTGTGGTGAAGGGGATGGACATCCAGACCGATCTTGGCCGAGCCGAACCACCTTCCTATGCTTTCGTTGCGTAGGTTGAGGACGAAGAGTCACCCGTGGTTGGCCGTGCCGAGCTGGCCCTGCCCGTTGGCTGAAGACCGAGCCAACGGTTCCCCTGTGTTTTATCAAGCAGATTGATGCCGGACCGATTAACCATTGCCCTCTTGCTCTTTTCAGATTTCTGTTACGCGCTTCAGCCGAGCCGTCTGCTATACAGTCTGCCGGAGAGGGAGAGATGGGATCGAAGGTGATTGATTTGCAGGATGAGTTCATGGGTGGCCAGGCCGAAGGTATGGATGTTGAGCCCTTGGTGGCGGTGTTGGCTGGGCCGCCAGCTGGTTGCCGGGCTGATGATATTATGGCCGGACTGGCCAAAGCTCGGGCTCAGCGAAAGAGGGCCCGCATTTTTGAGGACGTGCCGGCCTCTGAACATCAGTCGGCCGAGCCAGAGGAAGCTGCCGTTCCTGACCCTGTGATCGCGGAGATGGCGGGACCCTCCCGGAAGGAGGCGGTGTTGTGGGAGCCGAAGCTTTCCTTTGAGGGTGTTTCTACTGAGGATGGAGACAGTCTCGAAGATTGTTCTGGCGTGGCAATGGCGCTACTCCAAGCCTTCACTCTGCCGAAGGAGATGGAGGGTCTTCCCAAAGGCCCCCGGTCCTGCCTCCGGAACATGCTGTACCATGGAGCCAAGGTAAATATCTAGACTGCTTTTTCAGTTGTTTTTCTTTCCTCGGTGTATTTCTGATCACGTGTTTTGCAGATGATGGTTGCCGGCGCTGGCTTGGACCAACGCATTCTTGAAGTGCAGGGTGCTTGTATGGAGGCAAAGGATGAGGCCGAGGCAGGCCGGAATCTAGTGGCCGAGATGAAGAGATCCATGGTTGAGCTGAAGAACAAGGCCACGACTCTGGAGGTCGCTGTTGACATCAACATGGCCGAACTGGCGGCCAGAGCTACTAGGATTGCTGGTCTTGAAGCTGAGAACCTTCGCCTAAAGGCCGAGCAGGAGGCCGAGAAGGAGAGGGCTGCTGCGGTGGCCTGCGCGGAATACAACCGTGGCTTTGATGATGATGCGAATCAGTGCCAAGACCAGCTAGGCCCGGTTAAGGAGAAGCTCTTTCAAAAGGGCTGGGTGTGTGCCAAATCTCTCTTGGGGCCGATGATGATGCATCCTGTGTGGGGGACATCCCCCTCATGAAGGATTCAAAGGCCGGGGCTTGGCTTCGGTCTGCTAGGTCGGCTCCCCGTGCTCCTGAGACCGAGGATGGTGTCGGTACTGAAACTGCTGGCCCCTCCGATCCTACTGCTTGATCTCTTTTTCTTGTAATCCTGTTTTTTGCATGGGCCGAGCCGATCTGTGGCCGGTCCTTTTCGTCGTTTAATGAATTTTGAACTTTTGCTCTCAACTGTTATGTCTGCTTGATTTTTCGCATGGTGCGCCCTTCTTCCCCCAGCCGAGGAAAAGGTATTGGTCAACCAAGGCTTTTGCCCTCGGCTTGATGCTGAACTTTGATTGCATTGCTGTTTGTAGGCTACTTCGGTACTGTACCGTGGCAACACTTGTGCAATTTTGTAGACGAATACCAACTTCTTGAGGCTGCTTCGGTGGTTTAGCGCCGAAGAGCTGTAAGCTTCCTCGGCAATGCCACCGAGGAGCTGCATGCACGTTTTATAGATTAACGGCAACTTGAAACTGTTTGGGTGATTTAGCGCCGAAGAGCTGTAAGCTTCCTCGGCAATGCCACCGAGGAGCTGCATGCACGTTTTATAGATTAACGGCAACTTGAAGCTGCTTCGGTGATTTAGCGCCGAAGAGCTGTAAGCTTCCTCGGCAATACCACCGAGGAGCTGCA
>NMUG010007743.1:0-11940 GCA_002855965.1 Monotropa hypopitys | reverse complement strand
AATTTACCATTCCAATTGAAATTGACCATTTTCCCCAAATTGATCCAAAATCGACACGTTAGGATTTTTCATAAAATTTGGGGGTTTTCGAAATCGAACAAGGAATCAACCAATTAACCCCTTAAGGAGGTCAATAAAATCCTAAAAGATATGAATACGCGACCAATTGAGGGATAAACACAACCCATAAAGGTAATTTTAAAAAATACAAGTGTACCCAAGAAATCTCTTGAAAAGCTTAGAGGGAGAGGGAGAAAACCAAATATGAAAACACAAGGAATAGAAATCTCTACCGAAAGAGGAGAACCCTTGAACCCTAGGTGAGGGTTTGTGCTCCAATGAACAATCTGTGACTATGGATGCATAGAGGACGAGTTCGTGGTCAACGTTAGTGAATGCCATTTTGCTCCAAAGGGTCTAGATTGAGAGAGGGAGAAGAGAGAAGGGAGAGAAGTGGGAGAGAGAGAAATTGCCGAGAGAGAGAGAGAGAGAGGAAGAGTGACATATGGCTAGGGTTTTGCTTTGGGGTGCAAAGTGGCGTGAGAGATAAGAGAGAGGTATATATATAAGTCCAAAAATCAATTCCCGAAATAACCTTAATGAGGTGCATATCGATATGCATCAGCTGCATATCGATATGCAATATGCCAAAAGTTTTGCAGAAAGACTTGCATATCGATATCGAAATGCACACTAAGGGAAAACGAGCAGAAGGGGGCTTCATTTTGATATACCTAACGTGGTATATCGAAATGCAGTATATCGATTGCCCTACCTCATATCGAAATAAGGCTGAAGGGAAGGGAGATAGAGGTTGCTATATTTCGATATACCCTCCAGGTATATTGAAATACCTAAGAAGGAAAAGTGTGCAGAGGACTTCTTATATCAAAATGCACCAAGGGCACATCGAAATAATGCAATTTCGATAGGAAGACCAACAGGTCACATTTCGATATACACACTTAGTGTATATTGAAATGTTCAAGAAGGAAACTTGGGCAGAGGAGTTCATATATCGAAATGGGGGAAGGGTGAGGGGAAACCTATATCGAAATGATACCAAACCAAATGCCATCAGGAGGCTTGATATATCGAAATAAAGAAGAATAAGGGGAAACCTCATATCGAAATGCAATAGTGCATTGGGCCAATAGAGGCTTGGTCATATCGAAATGAGACAAAGGGGAGGGACTTCCATATTTCGATATATGGGAAAAAGAATGGAGATTTAAAATGAAGTTTGCTTAAATGGGGATATGTGATTGCCAAACGACATGACAATCACCCAAATCTTGGCAAACACTATCGAATCCATTCCTGGACCTTATGAATATTTTAAATCCTAAAATATGGGTCCCGAGGAGGTCTAATTTACCAAATCTTTGATTGGATAATAAATGAAATCCATCAAATGGAATATAAAATCCCGAAGAAAATATAAGGAAATTAATTAAAATTTTCGGAGTGTGACAGGAAGTTTCATCAATAACAATGCTTGAGGATTCTATGAGACTAGATGTACGGAGATTAAAAACACGATAAGCACAACTCGAAGTGGAATATCCAAGGAAAATACCATTATCGCTCTTAGAGTTGAACTTACCAAGAGATTCATTATCTCTCAAGATATGACACTTGCTCCCAAATGTACAGAAATACTTGACCATCGGCCTCTTTCCATTCCAAATCTCATAAGGTGTTTGAGAGGTACCGGGTCGAGTATACACACGGTTAATGGTATAACAAGCCGTGTTAATGGCTTCAGCCCAAAGATTTCTTGGGACCTTCTTTGAATAGAGCATTACACGTGCCATTTCTTGAAGAGTGCGATTTTTCCTCTCCACAACCCCATTTTGTTGAGGTGTACGGGGAGTGGAAAACTCATGTTTAATCCCGTTTTTATCGCAATATTTCTCTATTTTGGAATTCTCAAATTCTTTTCCATGATCACTTCTAACACGGATAATGGAGTACCCTTTTTCATTTTGGATTCGGTTACAGATAATTTTAAAGCAAGTGTAAGCGTTTGATTTATCTTGTAAGTAACCAACCTAAGAGTACCTAGAAAAATCATCCACCACTACAAGGATGTATCTTTTACCACCTAGGCTAGCGATGCGAGATGGTCCCATAAGGTCAATGTGAATCAACTCAAGACATTTGGTGGTAGCATTAAGGTTTGTTTTAATATGACGTTTTTTGGTTTGTTTACCTTTTACCAATAAGGCCTTTGTCACTAGGAATTTTAGGAATTCCATGGACAGTGTCTTTTTGAGTGATCCAATACAAATCGTAAAAATTCAAATGACCCAAGCATTGGTGTCATAACTCTACATCATCAAGCAAAATGCGATTACATGTAACTAAGGGACTCATTTCAACACAATAGCAATTATCAGAAGAGCATTTGCCCTTCACAATGCAAGCACCAGTGGAATCAACTATTTCACACTTATCCCTAGAAAAATGCACGTTATGAGATGCATCACAAAATTGACCAATGCTAAGCAAATTAGCCTTCAAACCATCAAAAAAGAACATCGTTTAATATAGGAATGTCGGAGGTATGAATGGTGTCCTTATCCATAATTTTACCTTTATTGCCATCTACAAATGTAACAAGGCCACCTGTGCATGATTCAAAATCAACAAAAAGAGATTTATTTCCCGTCATATGTAGAGAGCAACCACTATATAAATACCACATATTAGATTTTTCAGCTTTTAATACGGTGTGGGCAACCAAACAAGTTGGTCCAACATTTTTAGATATTTGAGATCTAGTGGTTGTTCTTCTCCTAGATTGATTCACCGTTGCATTAGGATTTAAGGATTGAGCAAGTTTGGTCAAAATTTTAACTTCCTTAAATAATTTCATAGATTGAGCGGCAAGGTGATTCATCTTGGTTAGCAAATCATCATTAATATTTTCCAGTTTTGATGACTTTTTCACAAATTGTCATTTTTTTTAATCAAAATTAGGATACTACTTTTGATTGGAATTATCACATTTAAACTTATAGAAAAAAGGATGAATGTGCCCTTTAATCCCACAATAGTGACAAGTTCTAAGCTTTCTTTTAGAAGACCGTCCAGGGTTTGTATTGAGAATCTTAGGATTTTTTATGATGGATTGGGTTTCCTTATTTTTAGTCAAGTTTGTTCTAGCAATAGAATCTTGTTCTATCGACAAATGATCAATCAATAGTTTTTTAGATTTTACAAACTTGACTTCTTTCTTTGGAACATATGGTGAAACTTTATCCGAATCGACAAAGCCTAATCCACTCCTATCACAAAAGGTTTGAGTTAACATAGATATTTTGTCGGCTCCACGATCATTTCTAAGGATGATCTCTTTAGCGTCACTCAAATCTTTTTCAAGAGTGGATATTTTTCCTTTAAGCTCTTCGATCTCAAATTTACCCTCAACTCTTTCTTTTTCGATTATGGCAAATTTGTTGGTCAATCTTCCGCATTTGTTCTTGTATTCATCAAGATCAATTTGAAGAATATTTCTTTATTTTTGACACTTATCAAGTTCAAATTTCAATTTAATATTATTTTGTTTCATCTTGATGTTTTCTTTTGCTAATTGATCAAATACATCTTGGAGATCTTCCAGATCATTCTCTTCGCCATTTTCATCACCACTGTTGGTATTATCAACAAGGTCCAAATGAGAGGAAGAATAAGCCATACTAGCGGCAAGAACATTGACCCGTGTAGAGTCTATTGTGCTCTCGTTATCCACTTCTTCTTCACTCCCATCGTTTCAAGTGATTTTGTAACTTTTCCTGATATTTTTAAGAGTGTTGGCACATTCGGATTGAATGTGACCAAAACCTTTACAAGCATGGCATTGGATACCTTTAGATGCCTTCGATTTTTCAAAAATTGGTTTTTGGGTAGCAACTTGTGGTGAAGATTTTTTATACCCTTTGGTTGGTTTAGATTTAGCAAATGATTTTCTATTTCTACCCACAAACTTGAGAAACTTTTTGGTCATGTACGCAAGTAACTCATCATTTAATCCGATATCTTCCCCCAAAGATTCATCATCAGTAGTTTGAAAAGCAATGCTTTTATTTGGCTTAGGGACAGATTTTTGAATGGATGACGTAGTCAAATGTGTTTTTTCGTAGGTATCCAACTTACGAACAAGTTTCTCAAAAGACATACTATCGACATCTGCCCTCTTACTATTAGCCTTAAAGCTCTCAATATCACTAGAATTGAATTCCATTTCAGTTTTGACACTAACCATTTTCATTTCGGGATCTTCTATGGTAGGTGATTCGTAATCATGCACAACCAACCTCCAGACTCTTATGTCAATGCCAATAAGGTAATTTTTTATACGATTTTCCAATAATCATAATCATTGCCATCAAAGTAACGAGACCTAAAATTTGAAGCCCCATCTCTCGGTTTTTAAGAATTCATGATTAAAAGATGATCAACTCAGGTGATTATGCCTTTACGAGTTACCAAATGAGCTACTCAACAATTGATGAGGATCAATTGAGAGAAGGTAACACAAGCCCAGAGCAACTTGGATCTGATACCAATTGAAAAATGTAGAAGCGAGGGTCCAAAACCTAGAGAGGGGTGAATAGGTTAGCCAATTAAAAATTAATTTGATTTTTTTGAATAAGTTAGCTAAATTTTAATTATTTTATGACAATGCAAATTATGATGATAGACAAGTATGCGAGAGATAGGGAAAATAGACAATCGCAGGGCTGTCCAACGGATGGATAATCTGCTCAAACTGACCAAACTGACCAATCCGCATCCAAATCGATCCATCCAACAAGACTCGTGGACGGTTGGCGGATGAAGAAAATGAAAATCCGCTACAAGTGGATCGGATCGGATCGGATTAAGAACCGATCCGCTTAAAAACGATCCGCCCAAATTCAATCAAAGGTATCCCTACTTATGACAAATATTGTTATTATATAGTAAATATGAAGGATACTAATAAGGAAATATCAACTCATCGAGTCAGCTCGGTCATAAAGTGAATAATTTCTGTGATAAATTGGGTAACTTCCAACACACTCCCGTTATAAGAATAGTTCAGAAGTACAACGGAGCTAACCTATCCAGAAATAAATTCATCACATACTTATTGCCCAAACTGGATATAACTATCAAATATAACTTGTGTGACCCATTTGGCACTTTATAGTTTAATTTATATTTTAGCCACTATTATTGTCTACATGTTATTATTTGGAGGAATATTTCAACCCACATCACTCCTATTTTTTAGCATCTTTCTATAATCTATTACGCTATCAAACAAAATTTAAGCATATCATAGCATAAAAAATAAATCTTAAATTTTTTTATTTTAGATAATTTTATTTTACTATTCTTTCCATTAATTTATTAAGACAGTTGTGTTTGGACAAAATCCGCCCAAACCGACCAAACCGATCCGCCAAAAACCGCATCCAAACTGATCCGTCCAAACAACACTCACGGACGGATAGCGAATGGAATAAACAAAAATCCGCCTCGAGCGGATCGGATTGGGAACCGAACCAATCCGCCCCAAACCGATCCGCGGGCAGCCCTAATAATCAGATTCCCTTGAACTACTCAAAACAGAGCAATCGTCCTACTGATTCCCATATTTTTATTTTAACTTACAAACATTCCACTTAAACATTTAAAACCCATTTCATGTCATTGAGCACCACTAATTGTATATTTTTCTGATTTTCCAAAATTCTCACACCCAAATTCAATTTGATTTCAATTAAGACTCCATCATCCTTTTACATTTTCCAGACATTCTTCCAAACTTGCAAGATTAAAAATAGATAACCCATCTCTTACACTGCATTTCAAAGTACTAATAACAACCAAGTACCATTTATTTGTCCCTTAGCAGACTTCTACTTTAAAATTAAATATATTTAGAGACACCATTTTGGACATTTAATATCCCACTCCTATCTTCCCTCTAATCTTCAATAACTCCAATTACTATTCATAGTCAACTGACATCCTGTTGGATTATCATTGCAAGGAAGCTCTCAATATCATATCTAAGCTTAATCACATATTATTAAAAGCCAATGTCATCCGTGATGGTAGGGTGGTTGGTCATTTCTTGTTCAGGCACCGCCAAGCCCCCTTATACCCTAAATATTTATCCATATGGCTTGGGCAATTGCAATACTTTTGAAAGGGGGTGAGTGTGTTCACCACATGCTATGGCCCCCAGGGAGGTTATGGAAATGTGATCCTTCAATTTGGAGGGTCGCTATCTCGGTTGTTATCGCCTCTTAAAGGCATAGTTCTTTTTTTCTATTACCCTTATTTTCTATGCTTTTCTTTTGTTTCTTGCACTTTATTTCTTTTAAATATGAAAAAAAATCTAAATAACGTCTAGGAGATAATAAATCATTGGAGGTTGAGATACCTCTAGTGTTTGTCGTGCTCGAACGGCTGTGGACGGTCCGGTATAGTTGCCCGTTATTCTAGTCTTAGTAGTGTATTATCTGGGATTACCCCGGCAGAGTAGGGATGAAAGCGAAAGCTGATTGGGATGTCTCTCCAAAAAGTGAGAGGCATTACCTGTTGAGTAGAAACTAACCCCGAAATTCTGAGAGATTTTCTTCTCTAGTACACTACTAAGTGAGAATAGCGGGGAGAAAAGTACTACTCGTGTAGAGTTGCGTGAGAACTCACCTTTCTTTTATTTTTGCATCGGTGCTGCATGCTTGGCTACCATTAGTAATCAATTTTGGACTAATTGTTTATCTTGTAGTTTGTTTTTTGGCTTGTTAGTCTTGCAGGGTTCTTTGTGTCTATCTTGGAGCTTTGTGGGCATTGCCATCGATGACTTGAGGTAATGATTGGTTAGGGTGGTTGCACCACCCCAGAGGTACATTGCTCTTTCCCTTTTTATTGTCTTATGTACGGAGGACATTACACATTTTAATTTGGGGGGAGTGGCGCATGTTTCCATTCTTGTACCTTATTTATGCTTATTTTCTTATTTTTAGTCCCATTTTAGAGTCTAGAAAAAATTTCAAATTTTGATTCTGACGGTCTAGTATAGTCGTCTGCTTCTATTTTCTCTTTTGAGACAGGGAGAAAAATATATCTCGCATTGTCCGCGTGACATACTCGGTTGCTTAGGGTAGTGTAAATAGTGGATTGCTTTATGCATGGAGTTTGGGATTTGTAAGTTTAACTCTTTAACATGAGTAGGAACTTGTTGACCCTTGAGTAGACTTGTAGGTGAGATCTTAGTTCATTTTGATAGTTTGTTGAAAAAAATTATTTTGGCATCTATTTTTAACCTCTTTGCACTTCACGAAAAAAATAGTCTAATGTTGCTTGTGAGTCGCTCCTTGGTTGTCTAGAATGCTAGTTTAGTGGAGACTTACGCCCATGTGAGTTTAGTGTCTTATCTTCCTTGGAGTGGTGTCAAATGAACTCTATGTTGTCATAAGCACAAAAATACTTGTTGTTGATCTCATTATCTTTGTTGTTGAGCATTGGAAATTCACTATCATTTACATATCTTTTGGTTTAGCATATATGATTGTTGTTGGACTTAGGAAAGGATTTTAGGCAATCTTTGATATTTGTGCCAGTTCATTTCTTTCTTGCAAAATATCCCTTGGTAGCCCACTTGAGCCCCCATACATGAGCCATTTCTTGATTGAGCCTACACTTCCATATATTGTCTTTAGAATGGGTGAAAATTTCATGTTGAAGATTTACTTGGAGTTATAAGGTGGTTCTTGTTTACGTATTCATTGTTGTTGGTGTATCACCCCTCCATTTCCCTTGAAAAATCAAAGAAAATATCAAAGGAAAACTATTGGGAATCAAATAAGTTGGGGGTGTCACATTACCTATTGTAAAAGGAAGAAACAAATAGTTCTTCATTGGTGGAAAAACATTGGTGGTTGAGGAAAATGAAAGTAAATAATTGGAGGTGTATTTTAGTTGACGAGGGCCCCGTTGATTGATTTGCCCTCTTACTATTTGTATACACCTATTCTCAAGCACTAAAAGTTCATCCTTAGCCCAATACGTGTCCGACACGTATCCGACACGTGTCTGACACGTTTTTCCTTCCTAACGATATAACCAAAAATAAAGTCCTAAGTGATCCTATAGTCCGGCAATCACTTGTAGTATGTTAGCTAAGAAGAAAATTTTTCTTTGCGATGCATTTCTAGTCATGATATCATATCTAATTATAGAGCTTTCCTTTCGTGTCATAATGTGTGGAATATTTTGATTTCCATTATACATATCTTCTACCCGCACATATGAGAGTTTGAGTGTGCACCTTAGTTTCGAAGAGTCTTATTTGTTGAGTGCATGACACGGTGAGAATCGAAGTCGAGACTCGGTCCGGATAGACTTTTGGATTGTTTTCTCACTTGCGACGAAAAAAGCCTTGCGCGTACACGCTAATCTTGATGTCGTGACTTATTTTTACACTTGCTAGCATTATTGAACTTAGTTTGCCCGCACTTATTCTCTAGGATTCATTTTCCTTTCTTTTTGTTGTTGAGTTTGACTTGTATGTTTTGGCATGCTATGTTTAAGCAATTTACTGTGTTTTGTGGGTTATCATTGCTGAAAACTCTCACGAGACCTCACTCGTCCTATCGGGGCAGCCTGTAGGTTTAAAGGACCTATCCTGTCACGTCCCGCTGGTCGCGTCCCTCTCGCAGTCTCCCTCGATCCCTCTTCTCTTCTCCCTTTCGTTTCTCTTTCTCCCGACTTTCTCTTGTACGAAAAGAGTAAAAAAACAAAACCTTTGTTTTGTATTATCCCCTCCCCCTAATTCACTACACACGTAGCACTGATGGGGAGGGCCACTTGGCTCTTTCCTATTTTAATTTTTGTGTGTTAATCTTCTTTGCCCCCCTTTTTTTCTAATCAGTAACACTCATTTCCCCTCCCCTTATCCTCACATGCATACACGTAATACATGAGGGGAGGAAGGTGGCCCCTCTCCCCTTTTTGTTCCTTTATTATTTTTTTAATTTATTTATTAAAATTATATAAATACCTAACATTTAATATCTTAAATTTAAATACCCCATAAATTTTATAAATTTCAATTTAAATTATAATTTACATTCTAGATTTTTTTACGCCTTTATTTTAAAATATGATTTTCAATTTCGGCCCGTCGCAAATTTTAATTGCTCCAAAAATTATTTTGATCGTCTTTAATAAAAATTATATCGCCTCAAGTAATTATTTGAATTGTTTTTCATTTAAAATTCAACTCACAATTTAATTATCCAAATAATTACTAATCATTTAAAAAATGTTAATTACTCTTAATCAATTTAATTAATGCAATTAATGCATAATTAAGATGCGGGTCTCATATATCCATTTCATTATTCATTGTTAGTTAAGATCGAGTCGTAGTGTGAGTTTCCTCGGGACTAGCAAACAATAAGTTGGAGGGGTGATTGGCATACTATTTTGTTATTTTGTGTGCCGATTTCATTCCCTTTTCATTCTAGTTATTTGCATTTTCATTTACATTTTGGTTTGTTTTTATGTTTTGCCTTGTTTTGTAGTTTTTTTTTGTTTTTCAGGTTATTTACCGATCCCCGGACAAGTCCGGAAGTCCCTGATACTATCCTGAGGTGAAGCTTGAGCATCAATTGAGGCACCAAAGACACAAATTACCGGAAGAAGGGAACCCAAGAGCAACGGGTATAACTTCTGCTGTGTAGCTCCGATTACCAATTGTAATATGGCGTTGGAAAGATATCGAGGAGACGCACATGTTGGAGGAAAACTACAGCGGGTACCGGTCCCTTGGTTCATATTTTGAACGGATTTTGAGAAAAGGTTTTTGGTCAAGAAGAAAAGAAAAGGGTATTGGTCCCCCGTACCTTTGGGGACCGGTCCCTACTGTGTAAAATCCTGCGAAAATGCTCATTAATGACAGTTTTGTAATTATTTTGGAGGGGGAGCATGTATATGTTTTGTAGTTCGAATTTTAGAAGAATTAGGTTATGTTTTATATTTTGTTAGGGTTTTAAGGGGTTGAGAGCCTCCCTCTCTTCCCCCTTCTTCTTCCTCCTCATTTGAGGGTCTTCCATGGGGTTTCAGAGGAAATGTCGAGCTTTGACGACGTAAGACTCTCCTCTCTCTCTCCATTTATGTACTTATTTTATGCACTTATATGTTAATATAATTTGTGTTTCATTTTCATGTTTGTGTTTTATTTGTGTTTTGAGCTTGTTGGTAGTTTAATGGAGGCTTAACCTCATTGATTTGGCCATGGGGTGACTAGCACCCCGGGCTCGGCTTGTGTTTGAATGCTCTGAATTTGGGCGTAATTAGTATAGCCTAGGGTGTAGGAATTCACTATCTAGAGTCTTAGCCGAGCGGTGTTAATCTATTTGATGCGTCGTCGACATAAGATGGCACGACGTATGCTTGTAGTGATGTCCCGCTGGGTGTTCGACAAAATGCCTAAGTGAATGAATTCACCTAAAAACCACTCATTTTTTATTGAATTGATGTCTCGAGATTTCATAGGGATTGGGAGAATATAGTTCTCACCTCGGGTCCAATCAAGGGTTGTCGACCTATTTGATGGGCCGTCGACATAAGATGGCACAGCCCATGCTTGTAGCATGTCGTCCGATGAGTGTAAGTCAGCCTAGAGAATCAAATTCTAATCCCCTTGTTATCTCTTGACCTGTGACTTGTGCTTGAGAGTCAAACATCTCGTGGGAGGTCCTATGCCGCGATCCCTCCTTCGTGTCGCCATGGATATTGGAGTAGTCTACATTGGCCTAGGTTAGGTGTTAGAACCCCTGTTGCCATTCCGCTTAGTTTAAACAGTTTTCATCTTTTCTTTTCATGCTTTAGGTTTCTTAACTTATATAAAACAAAACAAAAGGCTAGCGTCCTACTGCCTCTACCGCAAAACAAAACTTCTTTGCAAAGCAATTATCTTTAACTCCGACATTTACCTGTGGACTGACCTCGGACTTGCCGCTCTACTAGTTAGAGTAGTATTTTTGTGTTTATAAATTTCTAATGCTTGGTTAAGGTTTTTCCGTTAATCAACGACCGAAAAAGTCCTTCCAACATGCCCCTTCCCAGATCATTATTCATTAAATGATTTCATCCAAGGTGGCTATTACGAAGTCATCAAACTTAACCTCAATTATGCATAAGGTGTTCTATTCAATATTTTAATGTTTATCAATGCAACAAAAATTCAATCATTACAACTCACCTTGAAATTTATAAGAGTTCTTCCAACTTCTTTGAGTTTGTATCAACAGGTAAAGAAAATCTTCATTAACATCTTTACTTTACACTTAAATTATAACTAAATTTGACTTACACAGACAACCTATTTCTTCCAAAAGCCTATCCCTTTTAAAACTCTTGGCCAGTAGTAGACACTAAATTCCTGCAAAAATACTTTCATACAAGGATTCCAGGAATGAGTGAGATATACTAAATTTATTCAATTCAGAGCAACATTAAAAGAAGGCATGTGATGTAATACCCATGCCCAGAAAATAATAAAATAAATGTGGAATGATGAAATAGATTTTTTATAAGAAATTAAAATTTAATTCTTGTGAATGTAAATAATAAAATGAGTATTAAAAATACCAAAATAAAGCATGTGGTGTAGCTAACCTAAGGATTATGTGATGCATGGTATCAAATTCCTATGAGGTGAATTTTGTATCCTAGCAAAATAAGTAAAATCTATCCTAAAACTAAGTTTGTTCTGTAAGTCATTTTGTGGATTAGAATACAAGAGAGGGAGAAGGAGTTATTTGGGGGAAATCAACCTAAGGTTTGGGGTGTAAAATTCTACTACAAAAAGGTATGTAATCTATAAGTATTCCATGGGTTTTAAAGGATTATTAAGAGGTTTTAAGC
>NMUG010007742.1:0-11939 GCA_002855965.1 Monotropa hypopitys | reverse complement strand
GGGGGAAATTCTAGCAACAAGCAATCGAATGATTAAACGACGATGAACGAATTTAGAACAAACACAATCTACGCACGCAAGGTAGAATTTAAGAGTTACCCACATTTAGTCACCGGAGTCGTCTCGCCGGAAAGTCGCCGGAAAAGTCGTCGTCGCCAGAATCCGCACTAGTGAACCTATGCACATCAATACGACGGCAATGATGAGTACCACAACATTTTCTAAAGGCACGAATCAAGAATCCAAACTTTAGAAAACAACTTACAAAAAAATCGATGGTGAACGGATTCGATACACACGTTGCCGGAGAGCTCTAGGTGTGGGGAGCAATGTTTCTCCTACGCAAATCTTGATCCAGGCTCGTTTGCCCCTTTGATTTGAAGAGAGAAGTGAGAGGGAGAGAGAGATCTAGGGCTTAGAGAGAGAGAGGTTCGGACTGAAATGAAGGGGGAAATGGGTAGGGCCTCATTAAAAACCCTTAAGACATTTCATTTCGCGCACATCAGTTGCTCCCCGTCCGGACGAAGCCTTTCCCGTCCGGACGAAGACCCCATTTCTTCCGGACGAGGGTCACTCCCGTCCGGACCAAGCCAAAACATTGCGAACCCCAATCTGCAAAACCCTCCGTCCGGTGCAGAGCACCTCCCGTCCGGACGGGCAGCACAAAATTGGCCCAGAATGGGCTGAAACTTCCTGGGCTGACTTTCGACGCGTTCACGAGTATTTCCTCGACGTTGGTTATCTTTCCTTGAGTCCTAATGCCGTAACATGGCCTTCCAAAGCGATACTACGCATCTCACGATCGAATAAACAAATTAACGATCAAATGATTAAAAAATTGAACGAGGCACAACGATTACCAACGATCGAAAATAAAATCAACCGAACTTGATTTTATGGATTTATTAACGATAAAAAGAATTCGATAAAACTTTTGGAGTTTTACAGATACACTGATGGATCTGGTGTATCGATCGGTCCCTGGGCCGGTCCTTAGGCCGGTCTGCAAAAATTTGCAGAAAACTGGGTTTGATCGAACTTCTAATTTTTGATCCAAAAACCTATCTAATCTTACCCGAATAACCTCAAATTTGGAATACATATACTAGATATGATTTAGAACAACCCTATTTAAATGGATTTTAAAATCATTGCCTTAAATGGAAGAATCAAAATTCCATAGTTTCTACCGCAACTGAATCTCCTCAAATCTCCAACTTACTGTTCATCCTTCTTTCCTCAGAACTCTGCAACTTCTAACCCAGAACTGAATTCTCTCTCTCAATCAATCTCTCTTCTTTCAAACTACTATCTCTCACTCGATCAACTCTCTCTTTCAATTTGAGCAAAGCTCTCTTAACTCTTGACTCTTAGTTTTTGTTGTGATCGTTAATTACAGGAGCTCATTGCATATAATATTCTCTCAACCATGGCTACTTCAAATTTAAAAGACTCAACACTTTACAATCACAATGCACATGTATATTTTTTCGACACCTAGTCTTGACCCTTGCCAACACATGACAACATGCAGCAAAACCTTTCTCTTATTTTGCCACGGATTCAAAATGATAGATACAATTTGTATCTATTTGCCACCTATTCTAACTTCTCGGTCATCACATCAACAAAATTCTAACTTTGCTTCTAAATCTCCAAATTCCCCTTAACTTCCTATCCTTGCACTTTAGTCCTCAATACTAAATTAAAATTTTCAATTTAGATTATTTCATCTTCAACTAGTTCTAAAAATCCCCAAAATTTCCACAAAATTCTCACAAATTCTTAAATTATTTTCTTAAGCTCTATGATTTATTTTGCATTCTTTATCTTCATTTGATAATATTTTTAATTATCCTTAATCCTTATTAATTAGCATTTATTACCTTAATATGCAATACATGTCTCACATAGCATGCTACTAGTCCCATTGTTTTCATTTCCACGTATAAATCTACACTAAGCAGAATATATCAATGTGCACATAACTTGCATTATAAAATTAAAAGTAACATAACGTACTTACCGAACTTCTTTAAGTAAATTTCTTTTGCTCTGATTTCGATGGATATTGATATTTTGATGATTCGAAACGTAATATATTTGTTAAACTTGTTTTGAGTTTGTAATAAATTATTGTTGTGTAAACTATTTTGTCAAAAATGTCATACACGCACTAATATAGATGTATGCCTATACACTTATTTATTGTATAAAGCAGGAAGATTTGACATACAATAATGGGGGTTATGTATTTTAATCTACTTTCTGCTCTATCAATGATGATTAGTGTGATAATGTTGATAATTGTTTTAAAAATGAGCTTATTAAACCATAGTTGTGATGACAATTACATTGCTCCTAATGTGTTTCATAGTCTCTCACACACCAAGTTATAATTTCTCTCTGTCTATCCCTATTCCCAACCCCGTTTTATTTTAGGAGAAACATTAAAATATCAATATTCATCGAAATCAGAGCAAAAGGAATTTACTTAAAGAAGTTCAGTGAGTACGTTATGTTACTTTTAATTTTGTAATGCAAGTTATGTGCACATTGATATATTCTACTTAGTGTAGATTTATACGTGGAAATAAAAACAAGGGGACTAGTGGCATGCTAGGTACGATACATGGACACTTAGATTAGGTTCCCTGGAACGTAAATTCTATATTTGTTCTTTAGTGTAAGAACGTGTCTATACTTTTCTGTTTCTAGTTGTTTGGCTTGCATACAAGCGTGGTAAGGGAGTTGCCCTTCTGTTTCTATTGTTGTGGTATGCCACGTGAGTGCCTTAAATATACAAGGTCTAATTAGGACTCGGGGATGGATATATGGCTTTTACGAGTGTGTTTGGACATGGTTATGTATTTCCGTGCGCAAGTGACATCCTTGCAAGGGAAGTATGTTTCGGGGGTGGTCAACCACGTTACTCTGGAATATGCTTTCTAGGAAAGTGAAATCCAATATGTGAATAAATAATAAATGGTAGTAAGATGTCTAGTGCCGTAGGGGTGGTCTCACCGTGAGTCTGTGTTTGTCTGTCTATGCCTTTTTGTGTTTTGCACACATGATAGTATAGATGTTTACTTGTTACTTGTTATCTTGGTTGACTGTTAGACTTACTTTAGTCATGTTCCTTTTGTTAGTTTACTTTTGTCTATTTTTTTTCTATTCAGTTTATGTTACTATGGTTACTGCTTTTCCGTTTACTATTCTGTTTATGTTTCTCTGTACTTAGTCTCTTTAATAGATGTGATTGATATAGAACTGCTTACACTTCTGTATTTACTTTTATACTTTCTATTTATTGCAAAATTATTAGTAACTTACGTATCTCCTAAATTTTTCTGCTGTTTTGCATTGAAAGATCCAGATTATCAGGTTAGCTTTGGTGGTCCACTATAGTGTCTGGCTAGAGCTTTGGAGGAGTCTTTGATAGATGTAGGTATTTCTTGTTATTTCTATTTTTTGTATTTATTTGAGGTCTGTTGCATTGTAAAGAGTTTTATTAGTTATTAGTGTTTAGTTTTAGCCTTCTGGTTTCTGGGCTGGTGTCTTTTAGTGTTGATGTTGTAACATCGCAGCATACATTTTTAGTTAGAAGTTTGAATTTTATTCATGCATTCGTGAGATTTTCTGTTATTTTGTACGTCCGTGTCCGCTAAGCATTAAATTATTATAAGCGAAGCAGGGTGTGACAGTTTGGTATCAGAGCATAGGTTTAGAGGTTCTCAGAGTATGTATGGATAGAAGGGAGGATGGTGTGTAACCACTGATTACCCTTAGGTTCGATTGGAAGAACGCTTTATAAACATATCTTATGGTAGGAAGTTTGGGCAAGTCTTTGGAGATGAATAATTACTCCTAGGGTCGTAGCATATAGTATTGTAGTGTAGTGGACCGTAGGGTATTAGAGAGTTAAGTGCAGATTTTGATTTCTGTTAATATGTTGCAATGTTATTATAGCTATATATGTGTGGTGATAATAAATTGTCATGTGTTAAAGTTAAAATTTCTGATTTCGGGGACGAATTTCTTTTAAGGAGGGGAGAGTGTAATACCCATGTCCGAAAAATAATAAAAAGTCAGGAGAAAATGTTTGTATTAATTTTGGAAGTGAAATAAAATTTTATTTGGAAATTAATGAATTAGTGATGGAATGATATTAATAAAAGAAGTGATTATAAATTAATTAAAAGGGTTAAGGGTTTATTTGAACAGAATTGAAGATGAAGATAAAAAGTGTATTTTAACTAAAATTTTAGTAAATGCTACGTGTTTCTAATTGGGGGAATCCAAATGCTAGAGACATATCAAAATGTCACAACAATGTCACAACAATGATGATTAATGTGATAATGTTGATAATTGTTTTGAAAATGAGCTTATTAAATTAGAGTTGTGATGACAGTTACATTGAATAATTTTCAGTATTCCTAAAGTAAATTAGTTTGATTAGCATAATTATAGGAGATGTAATGTAAAGTAAAGTTTTTTCGCCTTGAATCAATATCCTTTTTCTTTCTATTAGTATTCTTTTTGTTACGGTATCAGAGCATCTTTCCATTTCTCCTCCTTTTGATGGTAGCAAGATTGATCCTAGCAGCCATTACTTTCTTCATCATTCTGACCATCCAGGAATGGTGCTCGTTTCTGAACCTCCTAATGGAGAAAATTACAAGACATGGTGTCGGGCAATGACGATTGCCCTGAATGAAAAATAAAAAATGATTTTTGTTGATGGCTCCATTGATATCCCTTCGGCAGAAACAAAACTAGAGGAGTATACACTGTGGTGATAGTGTAATGATATGATCCTTTCCTGGATCCTTAATTCCCTTACGCCAGAATTAGCCGACAGTGTTATCTACTCCGACATTGTTCGAAAAATATGGGAGGATCTCCGAGATCGTTTTTCACAAAGTAATGCACCACGAATCTTTCAAATTAAAAGGGACATAGCTTGTTTTAATCAAGGCCAATCAACTGTTGCGAAATAAAACCAAACTCAAGGGTTTGTGGGATGAAGTCAGATTTGATTGGTGAGACGAGGAGAAGTGTAGGAGAGGGCGCGGATGAAGCGGAGGGAGAGGTCATGGAGGATATGGAATTGGCCGGTTCAGGAGTTCGAGCGGTGAACGCAGTCGAGGTCGAGCGGCGATGCAGCAGGGTGAAAGCTGAAGCGGTGGCTGGGGTAGGTGGCAGAGTAGCGAGGCGAGGGCATGGATGCATAGGTAGCGAGGCAGCAAGGAGAGGCGGATGTCGGCGAGGTGGTGGGGGTAGGTGGCAGAGTAGCGGTTCAGAGCAGATCTAGGGTTTGTTAGGGAGAAGGTGGTCGCGGAGGTGGCATTTTTGTAGAGGTTGGTTGTGAGCGACGTGGTGGTTGGGTTTCGTCCGACGAGGGGTCCGGGTGTGAGGCGGTGGCAGCTAGGGTTTCCATAGGAGCAGGCTGGTCTATTGCTTTCTTGTTTTAGCTTAGGCGGGAGTTAGGTTTCATTAGTTTAATTTTCGTTTATTAGTTAGGTTGCTGCTGATTATTTTTTGTGTTGATTAGGGTGCTGATAATTAGGGGGTTTTGTATTCTTTGACTGTAATTTAGCTGTCATGTCCGGTTAAGTGGGTTGGATACCCTATGCAGTGTCTTGTAAATTCACCTTATAATTAATAAAATATTTGACTTTTCAAAAAAAAAACTCGGTTCTTACCGAGATACAATTTGTTCTTGTGGTGCCGATCATCAACGGCATAAATTAATGTAGTTCCTAATGGGGCCAAAAGAGTCATATCATGCTGTACGAGGCCAAATTCTTCTCATGAATCCATTACTTGATGTGCCAAAAGCATACTCTTTAATTGTTCAAGAGGAGAAACAAAGAAGTTTGGGAATCTTGTGAGAACAACCAGATACCACAGCCATGGTCACTCGAAGGGAAGAACCCATCACCGTACTTGCAACACATCAAGGTCTTGTGCAACAAAACTCTCTGTCTTGTCCCAACAATCGCAAACCTTTGCACTGTTCATATTGCAATTAAGATCATCATGTAAAAGAAACTTGTTGGAAGTTGCATGGCTACCCGCCTGAACATCCCAAACACAACAAACAACCTCTTGGAAAAAATCATTCGAAGGAAAATAAGGGACACTCTTCGAATAATAGTGTTAGGGATGGCACGACAATTCAATCACTGGTAAATGGATTGTCTAATTCTTAGTTTCAACAAATTTTATCAATCATGCAGAGCAAGGAGTCAATATCTGCTACACAACCTTAGGCCCATGCCACTGGAACTCTTCCAGGTTTTCCTTTGAATTTGGAGCATTCTCATTGATTTATTACTGATAGTGGAGCAACTAATCATGTAACTTCTTCATTGAATTTACTCATACATAGTCAACCGAACACTAAATTGCAACCTATTGTTATGTCAAGCAGGGAAACGCTAACCATTGCTTCTACAGGAAGTTTTACATAACCTCTTATTTTTCTCTAACAAATGTGCTTGGTATATCATTCAAAATTGATTTGATGTCTGTTAGTCAAATTACCAAAACACTTAACTGTTCGGTGACTTTTTTCCGTCATGGTGTATTTTGTAGGACTTGACGACACAAATGACGATTGGTTTGGGTAAACAACAAGTAGGACTGTATTATCTGATTACTTCTGCGCCAATAAAATCACATCTTAGCCATGCCCTTTTAGCATCAATCGATTCTTCAGTCACCAATAAACTACTCTCTGGCACCGTGTAACGGCCCAAAATTTTGAAACCATTTTTTAAAAAACAAATAATAAAGATAAGAGACTCATTATCTATATTATTACAACCATGGATCATCCAACAAGTGAAATAAAATCCACTATCATGGTACAATGATATATAGAGAGTACAAGTGCGGAAGAAAAAAAGGTACAACATGGATTGTAACACTCTTAAAATGTTAACGCGATTAATATTCCCTAATTCGATAGCGTTAATTTTATGCTCGTCTAGATCACTTATGGTTTCGTTAACAATTAGTTCGTTCGTTAAATTTTGCTTGGGAGAGTCTTTTGGAACGTTCAAGGACGCCATGGTACGCTCGAGGGACGTTGTTTACGTCGGGAAATCTTGGGGAAGTGCTCGAGGTGGCGTCAAGATGGTTCGGGAGTCATTCGGGAGCATTCTCCTCACTTTTCACATTTTTCGTCTGGACGGAGAGGCCAAAGTTCCGGACGGAGCACAGTCCAGAACCCAGAATTTCGTCTCGAAGCAGCCTGCACCGTTCGTCCGGAAGGGGAGAGGGGTTCGTCCGGACGGGGACGTGTTCGTCCGGACGGGGAAGCGCGCTGTGTGTATTTTAAGTGCGGGATTCTTATGTTTTTGGCCCTAGGGTTATTCCATCTCACCCAAAAACGGGCAGCCACTCTTTATCACTCTAAAACCCTCTCTAAAACCTAACTTTCTCTCTAAATCTACCCATCTCTCAAGCTCTCTCTTGGATTTTGGTGGTGTTCTTCATTGAGTGGAAGCCATTGCAAGCTAGCTCTATTGTGGGGGTTGAATCAAATCCGTGTTTAAAGATTTCCTAGGTGATTGTAAGTCTACAAATCCTTGCAAAGGTAGGGGATCTTGAGCTCTTGTGTATATGTTATTGTTTTGTCCTTCAATTTCTAGATTGTTGTTGAAATGAGTAAGATCCATGTCTAGGTTTATGTATGACCTTGAATGATGAAATTCCTTTGCAAATCGATCAATTATTATCATGTTGAACATCCTATGCTCATTACATTGTTCGATTGAATGTTTTATGCCAAAGCCCCAATTTGATTTCATAAACCATAGACTTGTCAATTTTGGGAATTTTGGGGAAAGTGGGTTGGGTGGTTAAATTTATGAAATCGAAGCATGACGACTACGTTGACACGTTGGAACCCACAGACATTGGTCTTGTGTTGGAAAGATTGGAACGATGGTTGGAATGGTTTAGTGGGCTTGGCCCACCGACTCTTCGGAGGAATGAGAATTGTCGAGTGCTCTTGAATTCAGGTTGAGGCCTTGGGATGTACCGTAAGGGGTCTTCCACGACATTACGCAATGGGGGTAGTACTAAACCCTCCCGACGGACGGGGAATCAAGGAATAGACGTGTAGAGGTTGATCCCCTCTATGAACGGAATGGTTATGCACTCTTGAGAATCTTGTTTCATCTTGAAAGATGTGAAACGTTGGAAATCTTGGATATTGTGATGACATTTGGTTAACCCGAAATTACACTTGGAGAAACACTTAGATGGAGATAAATGTTTTGATACGTAACGTTGTCATTTATGAAAGTACTTGATATGTTGGAAATACGTGGGACACTTTGGTACACACGCTTTACTTCTTGGAACAAACGAACATCTCTTTCAATTGTTGTCCTTCAATATCATGCCTACTCTTATGCATGCATTTGGCTCATTTTGTACATTGCAATCATATACACCTTTTGTTGGAGATTTCCTACTAGGCAGTTGTGCCTAACCCTTTCTTTTATAGGTAAAAAGCCAATGGCATTGCTTGACGGGGATCAAGCACATTTTGATTGAGGCATGGAGCATCAAAGCATGGTCCAAGGAGGGATCCTTGTTGCATTTTGTCTTTTTAGTTTTCTTTCAAGGACTTATGGTTTGTGATAATTAACACCTGTTGTACTCCTTTAAACTCATGTGCTTGACATGGTTGTGTGATGATTTTAATTTGTGGGAATGGTTCATGGTATCATTAGTGTTTTACTCATTATCGCTCAATGCCTTGTTTTACAAAAAAAAATGTTGTAAAATTTCAAGGGTGTTATAGTTGGTATCAGGGTAATAGTTTGCGAAAACTTAGGACATTGGGAAAGGACACATAGTCCTACATGGGTGCATCAGGCTATGGTTGTATTATATTACATACGATTGCTTGCGTGTGTGTGCATGGCATAAAAGTAGGGCATTGATATTCGATCATAAATTTTGACGATTATGAATCTTGAAATGTTTTGGGGAAAGATCAATGTGTATCTTCTTGAGTTCCAAGTGTGTATTGATTTGTATACTTTTGAGTCGATCCTTTGTCGAATTACATTGCATCGAGATCGTACCTAGTGTTCTTCTTGTCGATTGCTGTGATTA
Organism: Monotropa hypopitys; assembly: GCA_002855965.1. Taxonomy (NCBI): domain Eukaryota; kingdom Viridiplantae; phylum Streptophyta; class Magnoliopsida; order Ericales; family Ericaceae; genus Monotropa; species Monotropa hypopitys. Next base: position 2,795 of record NMUG010007742.1, on the reverse strand, counting down.
TCCGATTCCACACCTAAATATTCGTCATTTCTCTTGTCTCTTAGAAAATGGCCGATCATCGTGGTGGAAATAGGGGTCGCCGTGGGCAACCAATTGATGACGCCGTCAGTGAGGAGGTTAACGGGCAACAAAGGGAACACGCTGATGAGGTTAGAGAGGAAGGGTTTGTTCCTGGAGGCATGGCCAATGCCGGTCAGTTCATTCGTGACATTGCTACTACGGTTGTAGAGGCTAGTCGGGGTGTCGCAGCAGCTAGGGAACCAGTGGGTACTCGTTTGTCAGACGCTCTTCGTGAATTTCGTCGCATGGATCCTCCAAAATTTAGTGGTGAAGTGGAGCCGCTAGAGGCCAACCATTGGCTTTCGGAAGTGAAGAAAATGTTCGAGATGCTAGAGATCGGCGACAGTAAAATTCGGATTTCACTTGCTTCTTTCCAGCTTGTTGGCGAGACTAGTGAGTGGTGGTCTACGTTGGTAAATGGTCGTCGCGATGCTATGCGGGTGCTTGGGGGTGCTAACCCTCAAGGAGTTATCGATCCTTTGGTTGACATGTCTTGTTTAGATTTTGAGGCTTCGTTTGAAAGTCAGTACTTTCCAGAATCTTTTCGCGATAAGTTACGCGGTCAGTTTAAGAGGCTAGAGCAAGGATCGATGACGGTAAATCAATATGCTACAAAGTTTCAGTCTCTGTCAAGGTTCGCCCATGATTGGGTAAGCTCGGAAGAAAAGAAGTGTAAGAGGTTCGAGCAAGGCTTGCATCCATCTATTCAGCGCCTCACAGTGGGGCATCGCATTCGTGTCTTCTCAGATTTAGTGGAGTGTGCGAGGCTCGTCGAGTCTCAATGTGAGCCAGCTAAGGAAGTGAAAGTTTGGGAGCCGAGAGGGCAGTACTCTAGTTCGAGCAATTCATCAGGCAGCTTTGGCAAGAAAAGGGGACGTGATCAGTTTCGTTCTCAGCAGGGTCAGAAGTCGCAGTCTCAGGGGAGTCGTCCAGGGATGTCCAACTGGACAGACGTTTGTCACACTTGCCGCCGACCAGGTCATGTTCGAGCAGAGTGTCGAGCATCCGCTTGCTATAATTGTGGCTAGCAGGGTCATCACGTTAGATCTTGTCCAGCACCGCGGAATGAACGTAGTGAGGCGGGCTCAGTTCAGCAGCCTCGTCCTCCTCAGCAGCATCAGCAGCAGGGTCAGCAGCAGCAGCAGCAGTTCCAGCGAGCTCCTGCACAGCCCAGCCAGGGATCCCGATTTGTGAGGAGAGGCCCATCTGGGTCAGGACAGACTTCAGGTCAGCGTAGCGGAGCAGGTCAGGTTCAGATGACACAGGGTCGAGTCTATGCAGTCCCAGCTGTGGAGCAGCCAGTTGTTTCAGAGACTCCAGAGAGTTCGGTGGTGCGCGGTATGGTTCTTATTTATCATTCTTGGGCATCTGCTCTTATAGATTCTGGTGCGTCGCATTCTTTTCTGGAATTTTCTTTTGCGTCAGCTTTGGGTCTAGAGTTGGAGGCGTTTGATCCTCCTCTTGTAGTGGAGTCACCGGTAGGAGGCCGTATACCGTTGGGTTACATCTGACGTCAGTGCGAGATGATTATCGAAGACCAACGTTTCACATTAGATTTCATTGTTCTTGACATGACGGGTTTCGACCTAATCTTCGGCATGGATTGGTTATCTTCTCATCATGCCACTATCGATTGTTATCGACGTCGAGTTCTTATTCGTGATGCTGACGGAAAGTATTTTTACTTCCATGGGGATCGTCGAGAGCCATTGACATCCATTGTGAGACCCCGATCATAGAAAATATTAAATAAAAGTATTTATGAATCTTAGGAATTTTTATGGAATTTTTGGTATTTATTCAAACCTCGAAATCATGAAATATAAAGAAGAGATTTAATCAGGCGCCTAAGTGAAAGAAAAATGAGTTTAGGAGTCCAAATTGAAGTTGCCGACTAGTTAAGGGTCCGACCGAGCTATTGCCGAGCAGAAGGGATCCGGCTTAGGAGTCCGGCCAAGTGGAGGTCCGGCCAGCTCAGATGACCACTTGGCAGTCCGGCCAAGTCAGCTCAGACGTGGCTGTGCGGCCATGAGGGCAGTCCATCTGGACAGCCATCTGTCAGATGGGGATAAAGGTTCTGAGTGGACTAACGTCACCTTCCATTCCCGGCGGAAGAAGCCAAATATGCGGCTGGTGGGCGTAGGTCGTCAGCCTAGAGGCCTAGACTGAGCGGCCGGCGGGGCCTATTCCTTGTGAGTGGCGTCGTTTGGGTGGTCTGCCAACAGTCCAAATTATATTCTCATTTCAAACTCTATAAATACTGAACCATTTCATTCCTTTTTGGTTACAACTCCAACTTGAAAGAATCCAGACCTTCTCTCTCTAGAAATTGTCCGAAGCATTATTGTTCGGCAGAGCTCTGGACTTTATTCCAGGAGCTCGGCAGCCCAGACTTTGTACTCAAAGTGTTCGGCAAACCTTCTGCCATACATCTCCACCTCGAATTGTTGTTCGGTAAAACTTGGCCGTATAACAAATCTCTTCAGAACAATTGTTCAAACTCCGGTCAGACTTGATTCACTTCGGCAAATTCATTCAGACGACCAGTTTTTTCTTCGGCAAGGATTGTACCAGTTTGGCAAGACCTTGTTCATGTCAGCACCTGCTCGGCAAACACATTTCCAGCTTTGATCATTCACCCTTCGGCTAATCAAGCTTCGGCCAAAGGTATAATAATTGCTTTGACTTATTTCTGTTTGGCAAAGGCCCTAGATAGTAGATCATTGTTCGACAGA
>NMUG010007741.1:0-11940 GCA_002855965.1 Monotropa hypopitys | reverse complement strand
CACCCAATCTTTAAAACTTGGTTCCAATACTCACGGGAGTCTATATTCATATCACTCGACTTGTACATAAGTAAAAATTGAAATTATAAGCAAGTCCACGCTAGGTGCTAGAATAAAGTACGCTAGATACCAAGAACAAAATGATTAGCACAATGAATATGGCACCATCACTCATAATTCATATTAAAAATAAGGTACCAATTTAGTAACCAATGCACAATTAAGTCAAATCATCTTTCACATAAGTCGGAGTTCATTATCATACCAATATCCATAAGGTCTTAAAAGTAGATAATGACACTTGGTGGACCAACAAAAAGGAACATACAAAATGGGAGCGACTTTATACTTGCTTCGTTTCACTACCCAAGCCGCTCCCCTTACCACCAAGACAAACACACTTGGCCAAAACAAAAGTGACCAACATAACATACCGTGACTCGAAATAACAACTAAACTAGAATAACCACCGACACAATTTTCCTCCAACAAAATCATACCATACCTCCACTTCCTCCTTCCCCAGGCTCATCTGGATCAGAATCTATGTAGCGTGTCCACGATCTCTCTTCTTCCTGGCAAACCAACCATCGCAATATCTTCATAATTTTATTTTGCTTTTTTCCTTGGTCTCACATTTATTGGTTGATCGATTGTTGCTCTTGAATGATCCCCTCTTGCCTCGTATTCAAATGATTGAACCATTCCCCATTAGTGATGGCCGGAGTGTGTGTAGTGGGGTTAGAAGTCCCTGCATCCCCCGGTTTGAACGTCTTCGACATGGTTTTGCTCTTTTTAATCGAGCCATAAGTAATTGGCCCTGGTGTTTCCACCACCATCTTTGCTCCAACTTTCCCCTTACATCTCGCTTGAAGATACAAAGCTGTAATCATATCCGGATAAGGGATATTTCCGTTTATAATCCCCCTCTCCCTAAAGGATTTCATTTGCCTCCACATGAAAAGAACCCAATCAACTTTTTCTTCTTTTGTTCCAAAAACATAGATAAGATACCCATCATCTTTTGTTGGTGCCTTCTCCCTTGAGAACGGACTCAAATTGTAGTTCAACAACTTGTTTATTGTACGACAAATCTCCTTCAATCCCCCTTGCACGTATCGACGGGAGATGGGGTTGAAGGATTCCGGATCATCAGTGATGGCATTTACTACAAAATTGTGGTCCCTACTCCAAGTTGATTTTGGAAAAGTAATAGTGTCGGGAGAAGGCCGTTCATAGTTCAAGTATCGAGCTATCACGTCGGGAGTGATAGTGACAATCACATTCCCAATCTTTGAGCTAATAACCCGATTGTCTTGAATTTTTATGTTCTCGTAAAATGCCACAACTAGTTGTGGCCTAAATTCGTCAACGGGTTTGAAAAAATGTGTAAGTCCATGAAATCTTATCAAGTCGAGAATAGCATGTTTGCCCAGGCCATCATAGAGAAGTTGTCACGCCCCAGATTTTCAAACCATTTTTATTTGAAAAACAATTTATATAAAAGAATGGGGATCAACACTTGTAGTATCTATGCACTTCATTCAAATTCTTATTACATTCATTATACAATATGAATAGAAAAGCGGAAGCAAGAACAAATGCCAAATGGCTACAACTGAAGTGCTGAATAGAAAAGAAAAGTGAGGATACATCCCACCCTGGGGAGCCAACCAAAGCGCTAAGAGAAACATGCTGCAATGATCCCTGAAAACCCGATAGCTGACTAAGCTCCAAGCTCAATAGTATAGACAAGTCCTAGCAACAACCGGAAAGGGGGAGGGACCACGAAGGTCTGAGCATACCACGACTCAGTAGATAAACTCCTGACCACTACCAAACATGCACGAGCGGTGCATGCCTAGGAGGGGTCAGCACAAGCAAAGGCTGCGAAGAGCTAGAGTCACAGTAGTAGCAACAACAGTAGTAAAGCTGTAAGGAGAAACACAAGTAGGAAAGCAGTAAAGGGAAGGAGACGTAAGCAGTGAAGGGCGACCTAGCTATAGGTCCGTCAACTACTCTCCTCAAGTGTAAGGGACGTAAAGGTGTCAAGCCTAATGGCTAAACCAACTCAACTTCAAGTCGTCACAACCCACTCTCTACTAAGGGGGAATAGCCTAGAGAGCTATTAAGAATCTGCGCAATGCGTATATGGGTAACCGTAACACATACCACTTCCAAGCCTCGCCATCTATCCATGGAGTTAATTGCTTAACTTACATATTCTGTTAACGCTTGAGATATTCACTGACTTTCTTTCCTTGTACAATTCACGTCTTACTATGGTACAGTTTCTTTTAAATTCCCCTTTTTGTTCATTGGGTAAGTTCCCCCTTGGAATTCCATCGTAAGTCTATTCCAAGTTATTATATTTGATTCGTGGCATGAGTATTCTGTGGAGTCCCATTATAAGTCCACTCCAGGTAAGTATAGTTATTGTTGCATAGATAAGTCATTGGAACCCAATCATAAGTCCGTTCCAAGTAAAGTCAAGTATCGTCGATAGGGTAGGATAGGGTAGTAGTTGGCTGACTAACTTACCCATTCCTTGCCTAGAGTTTTCCAAGTAACGTTGGGAGTGTCCAAGTAACCCCCATTGTGCACAATGTCGTGGATGGAGCTACCATCCCGAGAACTCCATCATAAGTCCGTTCTCGTATATCATATCAAGAATCCCTATCGGAATAATCCTAGCCGCGGCTAGTAGATCGCATCGGTCGCATTGTCTGTAATATCAAGTTGTTACGTCACTGTCATTCACGTTTCCTAGCCAAGGCTTGTATGTTACTTTTTTACTCATCTTCTAGACACCGCTACTGTGTTGTACTCCTAGCCACCGCTAGTATTTCTCGTTCCATTTCGTTATGTTATTTGCATTTCTCCTAGCCAACGCTAGTGTTTCATGTTTTGTGATTCCTGTCCATACTAGTGTTTCCCATTCCCTTCGTCTTATCATTAGCCAAATTGTCACATCCTCTATTATTACCACCATTTCATTGATGCATTCAACATTCCCATTTTCCACCTCTAGTCCCATAGTCAACGCTAGTACGTACACAGAAGTCATCGCTCTTACTTTCATCTTTCGTTTAGAGGTGATAGGTTCAAGATAGTACACGAGTAGCCTTTGGTAGGCACATCCTCTATTTTGGGAGTTCATTGAATAATTGTACCCCTCGCCGATTTCACATCGTAATCTCAACCTTGATTATGTCAAGGAAGGCAACCCACAAAGTTATCTTTTCAAAGTGATCATTAAATTCAAGGTCAATGACAATAAGCCCAAGTAGTATCAACGAAAGAGTTTATGCCTCTAACATTGGCGATGCCAAGGGAGGTCCACACAATCAAGTGAAGTTGCCATAATTTCGTTTACGGTTTACCTCAAAGGGTCCACATTCATTAATTTGTGACACTCAACCCATCTCGACTCAACCCAAGTCTTACAGCTTATTCAACGAGGTCAAATTTCCCAAAGGCCCATCCGTGATTCACTAAGTCATTTTATCGAACATGTGGCATCTATGAATTCATGGGTGACCAACTAATCGCATAACCACCAATCAACATTCGCAACATCACTAATTCAACTATCGACGCCTATCAAACCAAAGTTCAAGTGGTTCTACCAAGGAAATTCTAATTAACCGCAAAGATGATATAAGGGGGAACCGATACGAATTAAAGCACAAGTATGGAAACTAAATACACACACGCATACAAGCTTGATAATGATCAAGAATTTATCCACCGGAGCGTCGCCGGAAAAGTTCGCCGGAGTAGTCGCCAGAGCAATCGCCGGAAAATGCGGTCGGGAAGGCCAAATTTTCACTGAACAGAAATGTTGATTTTTCCGAGAGTATTTTGGCCATAACTTCTTCGTCCGGACTCCGATTGAGACGATTCAAGTTGCGTTGGATTTCTAATGAGATTCTCTATGACATTGATGAAGAACATTTTCAAACTCAGAAAATATTTTGGAGTCTAAATAGGCCTAGAAGACCCTAGGCATATTGCCGGAACAACCTAGGACAACGTCATCCACTACCGGGGACTCTAACTACCCCGAACCGTTGAATTTCATCGAGTGAGACTCGATATCAACAATAATGATATTTAAGAAATTGTTCAGAATTCTAGGTCGTTACATCTCAAACTCCTTAAAAGAATTTCGTCCCCGAAATTTACTAGGGATAGAAGTGCATCGAAACATCGAAGAACGAATGTTCATGTTCATACCATAAACCATACGACAAGATCGAAAGGGATACTTCCCGATACAAAGGACACCGATACGGTCGTCAATTCAACAACGATGCAACAACGAATGGGGTCATGCTTCTCCAAAGGAATTGACCAAAAATTTGTAAGGCAACCACAAACGAACGATCTTTCTCAAGAAGAGACAACCCCAATCCATAGGGAAACAACAGAGATGACAATATTTCCCAAAGAACCAATCAACGATCAATCAAGCAACCAAAACTTTCCAAAGAAACTACCAACAAACAAGAGGGCAACGGCAAGCAAACAATTGTTCTCAAGAGACAACCACTTATGCACGGTGCAACTATGGTGGAACGCTTCTCTTAAGAACAAGGAGCCAACAATTGGTAGAAGCCAAGCCAAACAAAACCGCGTGTCGCACAAAGGGTCAAAGGGACAACTCCCGAGATGGTGCGGACGCGTTGGCACAACGATCAATCTCATCAAAGGTACGACAGACACTAGATGAGCCAAAATTTCAAACATAGGAAGCCATTAGCCGAATACAACAACAAGTATAAAGGAGCAACGATACAAGAGCGGGAATACGATCGTACATATTCATTATTATTATTGTTTCACCATTTTCATACGTGTGTTTTCACAAAATTTTCGTGCCACTGTTTTCTACGGACACCCGCACACACATATACATAGGTGGACATATACGTCCCCACACACGCACCCAATGTGACATCAAGTGACACAAGGGTTTGAGTTAGAGATGTGCCGGCCGGACACGTACTCCACTCAACCTCCTTGGGTCATCCGTAGTCGCACGATCAAAGGAATAACACATGCAGTCGATTCTACACAGAAGGTGCAAGAATAGATGACTCAACCACTCGCTCCCAATCTATAACGGTCTACCCAACGTCACGGGTTACAAAACGATTCTTGAGATCGATGGGAATTTCAAGGGCACGTCCAACTGAACAAGTGGAGGCAAGATCAACGTCGTTCATTATCAGCAACCGGAATAACACGAAGAACTTTGACACTTAGTCAAGAAGTCCACCAAGAGACCGCTAATCCAACAGAGGAGTTTCACGCAACACAATTCCAAATACGGGAAACGATATTTGCATGGAAGTCACCGCACTGCCAACAAACCGTGGAAACGAAGGAGTGGATGGCAATAGGAGCATTGCCAAGATTGGTTCCTCTCTCGAACCGAAGTCTAGAGATAAACAATTTCCAACTTGAATTTTCTTGTTGCAGCTGCGCAACTCTGATATCGACCGAAGACAGTATCGCAATTTGAACCACACTATGCCTTGAAGTCCATGCTCCACAGTTTACTGTTGACAGAGTACTCGAAGGAGGAGTCGTACGGGTATAGCACAATCAACGGGTAAGTCACAAAGAGCCTGTCATTCAACGAGGATTGCACGAATCAACCACGCAAGAGACCAAAGTCCGAACACGTCAATCAGCGGAGTATAAAGATCACAACGAAAGAATGCCAGTATCACTCAAGCCAAGTGCCACACAGAAGAGAAAAGGGACAACTCCCGATCGGGTGTGGACACTAAAGTCACCGCCGAGACGGACACAGCTGAACAAAACAAGATAGGGTGATTGCCGCATACAATGTTGCCAAAAAAATTCATGATGAACAGATCCAAACATAAAAGTGCTCCAACCGAATAGCATCTATTGCTGCACAAGGGAAAGGCCGAATGGAAACATGGCCACTCAAACACATGGCCGAATAAGAGCCAACTAAACGAGAACACAACCGCATTGGGGTATTACCGAGCCAAAGCATCGCCGATCGGAATAAGACATTGCAGAACGTAGGTGCGGGATTAAATCATCTACTACCGTGCTAGGCACAAACTTGCCGTACTGTCGTCACCAAGCCGCATAAGAACTGATCCGAATAAACAAGGGATCATAATCATATGAGGTAGAGGATCAACTGGCTGACCTAGAAAAGGCCGCACTGACGGAGCGCTGCCGTACAAGAACAAGTTGGACACAGCCAAGGAAGCGGTGTAATACAGAATCAAGACCCAACCAACAGGATACGAGAGAATCATATCCGAGATTTGCTGTAACTGCACAGCGCATGCCACCGGGCATAGAAAAGCCGAGCGAAGAAATCTTTCTGAGAGACTAGCACACGACTAACAACCAATCCACGTCACTGCGAAGTTCAAAAGGACACGAGAGAACAAGAAGCTTCTACGAAGCGTCTGGTTTCCACGAAAACAACAACTCCAAACTCCAATTTTCAAACGTCTACATCGAATCTCGAATGATTTTACCGACTACAAATCATCGCGAAACCATGTCCAGGCGAAAAGATGCGCTACTGTCGCACTTACACTCACGTGCTAATGAACAAGGACGTTGGGACATCTCACTTCAAAGGCAAACGCAGGCAACTAACCTCCTTAAAAGAGGAAAACCAAAAAAATCCCGACTACGCCTGAAAGATCTTATTAAAGGAGGGAACAAAATCAGATTCCTATGGACCGAAGAATCAATCTTACTACAAGTTCTCGGAATTTGCATCACAAAACCACAATGATCATGCCACCTACTCTCAAGGAGCTCAACAAAGTACTAAGAATCGCCGACTAGTGCCAGAACTTCCCAAGACAATTCTACTATGACATCATAAGATCGAGATTCTTACCTATACAGCGACAAAGTAAAAGAAACCACTACCATCACCTCAAAATTTCCAAAGGGTGTATTGAAGATGCCAAAGGTAAGGATACCGAGATATTCAACAACTACAAGACAACTGAGCTTGTCATAAAGATCAACACTCGACTTCCCAGGGATGGAGAAACTCGACATCCGTGGAAGGAGATAGAACAAACAGAATATCAACAAGAAGCGGAACTAAGAAGCAAGAGTGCGTCACAAGTACACAGACACTATCAAAGAACAATGTAATGACCAAGAAAACCCATGGAGACTAGGTATCTCCCCACGGTTACAAGGTATTCGAACCGAAAGCTCTGATACCAAGTTGTCACGCCCCAGATTTTCAAACCATTTTTTTGAAAACCAATTTATATAAAAGCAGGGGGATCAACACTTGTAGTATCTATGCACTTCATTCAAATTCTTATTACATTCATTATACAATATGAATAGAAAAGAGGAAGCAGGAACAAATGCCAAATGGCTACAACTGAAGTGCTGAACAGAAAATAAAAGTGAGGGTACATTCCACCCTCGGGAGCCAACCAAAGCGCTAAGAGAAACCTGCTGCAACGATCCCTGAAAACCCGGTAGCTGACTAAGCTCCAAGCTCAACAATATAGACAAGTCCCAGCAACAACCTGAAAGGGGAAGGGACCACGAAGGTCTGAGCATACCACGACTCAGTAGATAAACTCTTGACCACTATCAAATATGCACGGGCGATGCATGCCTAGGAGGGGTCAGCACAAGCAAAGACTGCAAAGAGCTATAGTCACAGTAGTAGCAACAACAGTAGTAAAGCTGTAAGGAGAAACACAAGTAGTAAAGCAGTAAAGGGAAGGAGACGTAAGCAGTGAAGGGAGACCTAGCAATAGGTCCGTCGACTACTCTCCTCAAGTGTAAGGGACGTAAAGGTGTCAAGCCTAATGGCTAAACCAACTCAACTTCAAGTTGTCACAACACACTCTCTACTAAGAGGGAATAGCCTAGAGAGCTATTAATAATCTGCGCAACGCGTATATGGGTAACCGTAACACATACCACTTCCAAGCCTTGCCATCTATCCATAGAGTTAATTGCTTAACTTACATATTCTGTTAATGCTTGAGATGTTCACTGACTTTCTTTTCTTGTACAATTCACGTCTTACTATGGTACACTTTCTTTTAAATTCCCCTTTTTGTTCATTAGGTGAGTTGCCCCTTGTAATTCCATCGTAAGTCTATTCCAAGCAATCGCCGGAAAACGCCTAACACGATCCGAACCCGTCAACGCGAAGCTCTCGTCACGACCTACAAGGTTCCACCATTAGAAAATGGAGGAGAGCAACTTTAGGATCAAGAGGGGAGTGACATACCATTCCAGGACGATCTAAACCCGTCAACGCGTAGCCCTCGACATCCCCGTCGACGTTTGTGAAGGCCGGTGTGGTGACCTGAAGCTGCCGGAGGCTATCCTCGAACTGCTTGGGCTTTGGACACTAGGGGTCGGCTCGACCGGAGATGGGAGTGGTCCCTGTAAACAAATAAAAAAGGGGGGGTCCTCTTGCTTGGCTCCTGTAGCACAAAGGTGAGTGCCCGCCGGTGGGGTTTTAACCAACGGGGCCTCCGATGCTTAAGTTAGAACCGATTGGAGAAGTAGTAAAGCACAAAACGGAGGAGACCGGACGGTAAGCGGTCGGGGATCAAAGATTGGATCAGGATCCCGTGAACAGTACCCAGATGGGGTATTTATAGGGAAACGTTGGCTTGGGGCTCACGAATGGTGAGTGGGCCGCACGTTGCGGGCCTTAAGATGGGCCTGGATGGTTGGTGGATCGGGTTGAGTCGTACGGACGGGGTACTATGGTGAATTCCCCATGACAGAGACAGGAGGGTAGCCCTCCGGATGGTCCGGTCCGTTCGGTGATGAGTCGGGGGCAGCGCCAAAGGCTGCCGAAGGGTGCAATCCGAGGGTGTTAGGGGTCGGTCGCAGTGAAGGCCATTCGGTTTGGTTGGGCCGGACAGGCCGACTCGCTGGTGTTTAGCTTATGTGGTCCTTTTTCTCCCTAGGGCATGGGTCCGGTCACCACAATAGCCCGTCAATCTTTCCCAAAGTTTTGGAAAAGATTGAAAATCAGTTGACCGGACACCATGCCACCGGGGGCAGGTGATGTTAATTTTGCTGATTGTTTCGCGTGACGTCTCCTGACAGGTGTCGGGCCATCGCACAGGTACGGCTGTCAGGAGCCGCCACGTGTCGTTAATTTGTTGGCGTGTCAAACTGACCGCCTTGGTACCTGTGCCGAATTATTTAATGCTGGAACAGTTGTCTCGTACCTGGGGGACACCTATAAATAGGCGTGCTAGGAATGGCTTTCGCCACTTTTGTTCAGCGTGTGAGAAGCCTTCGGAGAGCTCCATACCCTTCGGTAGTTGTATTCCATCGTTTGCCATGGATCAAGTCGTCACTCTGTCATCTTCTCCTTCGCCTTCTGATTCTGATTCCTTGTTCTGGACAACTCCTACGGAACTTTCTTCCGAAACTGGCTCAAAGGGGTCATCGCCGGTCAGAGAAATAGCACCAGAAGGGTCATCTTTGAGGCAGCCTCCGGCAGATCGTCCGAGTAATATTGTCCGGCATTTCTCAGATGAAGCCGGTCCTTGCACGCTACTGTGGGGGAACGATCGGCTAGAGGGCTGATGAGGCCACGCAGAAGACCCGGAGATGAGGCTTGGCCCTTCCTTCGATTCTTTCGAGGAGGGATCCATGAGTTTGAAGAGTTCTCTCGCTTACATGGGATCCCGGATAATGTGACCGTTGTGGAGGTTGGACCGACGATCACGTACTCGGAGGACCATGTCACCGTGCCGTTGATGGCCATTGCCGAAGGCCAGTTAAGATTCCCTTTTTCACCGTTCATGCGAGCTTTATTTGATGAGTTCCCGCTTGCTCCTAATCAGTTTTCGGTCAATGTTTACCGGACCGTAAGCTGCATCAAGGTACTGTGCGAGAGGCATGATTTCGCGTTTACGCTGCCGGACCTCTTGGGTCTGTTTTCATTATCTCGCAACCGCTCTTCCCGCCGGTACTTCTTCACTCCCCGGAAGCCCTATGGGGACATCTTCATGAGACTGCCGGATTTAGAGAAGTTCGGGAATATATTTCTTCAAGTCTTTGGTGAATACAACTTTCGCCCGGAGGAGGGCCGTCGGAACCCCATTCCGACCAGAGAGGAGAGGCCTGACGTCTCGGCGATCTCAAGACACTTGAGGGCTACCGCGGATTATTCCCGGATCGCAGCTCTTGTAAGATGTGAGGGGAGGGACGCTCCGACTCTGCTCGGGTATGAACCGACGTATAATAGCTTCCTAGAAGACCGGAAGAAGAGGGGGAAGAGACAACTTGAGGAGCATCCGGATACTCCAGCCCCTGTCCAAAGGCGCATGACCGCCTACGAATACTTCGAGCATCTTGAAGTCCCTGGTGGACCGGAGCCGGACCCGCCAGAGACGGCTGCTGAGGCTATTCCCGAATAGGTGAGGGTAGCCGATGCGTTGAGGGATGTTTTGGCCGGATGCCAACATCCTGTGAAAGAGGAGCCTCAGGAAGAGGAGCTTCCGGCGGACACAATTTTTAATCTCCGGCTGGATCCACGGACATTCATCGCGGGACCTCCTGAACCATGGGCTCCTAATTTCAGGAAACATGATGGGGGAGTTATTCTTTTGACGGACGGCGTGACGGTTGACCCGAAGGTCTCGTACCCCTTGCTCCAGGCATTGGAGCTTCCGGTTGATATGAATGCTATGCCCAACTCAATAAAGGCAATGTATGATTATGTCGGATCGAGTCTTATAAAGGTACTCTCATTTCCACTTTCGCCAGAGCCCGGTTGATGACCCATCGTCCTGATTGTTTTTTGTGAAATACCGCAGGCTTGCCAGAGCCTCTCGGGGCTGTACAGGGCCAGTCAAAAAGTACTCTGGTCAACATACAAGTTCGTCGGACAGGCGAGAGAGATGGGGGACAGGCTGAAGAAGGTGGAAGCTGAGAGGGACTCCTATCGCCAGCAGCTGGGAGAGATGACGGCGAGTAGGGACCGATGGAAGCGGAATATTGTTGCCGGACCGAGCAGTGCCCCTTCGGCTGGAGGGATTAGCCAAGAGCAGCTGGAGAAGGCGGTGGCTGAGGCTAGTAAGAAGGGCTACGACGATGCCCTTAATTTCTCCCGGGACCTCTACAGTGAGGAGCTGGAAGACATATGCCCAAAGGCCCATGAGATTGGTTTCAAGAAGGGTTATGATCTGGCCTTCAACGAAGCCTGGCAGATGGCGCTGGATACAGCTGGGCTTCCCGTGGATTCTTCCTGTCGGACAAATGTGGTTGTGCCCGAACGTCCGGTCCCCCCGTTGGATTTCCCTGATGATTATTATCCAGATAGCCCTTTACTGGCCGCTCCCCCGGAAGGACCTGTGAGATTGGCTGTTGATTTGCCGGATGGTGCCCCTCAAAATGTACCGGAGGCTGATGCTACCCTTGCACTGGGGGCAACTGCCGGTACTTGGCCGGTGCCTATCACTGATACTGTTTCAGAAACCACTGCCGTCATTGTGCCGGAGCCTGTTATTGCCGTTGTGCCGGAGCGAGTTTCAGAGGCAGTCCCGGATGTTTTACTGGAAGGTGCTGTGTCGGAGGCAGTCTATTCGGCACATTTGTGATTGCAATTGTATTTCTGATTTTCCTGCATAAGTATTTGCCTTGTGACATAGTTAAAGGAAACTGTAATTCACTGTTACCTCGTTCCTGTCGACGTGTAAGAGGAATGATCCCAGAAATTGATCCGGAAAAAGTGCGCCGGGGGCCTCTTGCCGAAGGGCGATAATAAATTTGGCCACAATAGTCTAGGCAGGCGTTGATATTATTCATCCGTCGTCAGGATAGTCGAGCAGATGGCCTTGAAGAGGGGTGGAGCCCCCCAGGCCGCTGTCAGTTTCCCATAAGATTCTCAAATAAGATTGTCGGTCC
>NMUG010007740.1:0-11941 GCA_002855965.1 Monotropa hypopitys | reverse complement strand
TTTGACTCCAACCTCTTTAGTGAGCGACCGCTTTAGGGGCGAGCAGTATACCTGACAATCGATTAGTAACCATGGATAAATATTACTAAAATTGTACAACTCTAAAACTTCAACGCTAATCGTAGTAAGATATTATCGTACGCGAATTTTCAAAATCAATTAGTAATCGTAGGTAGATGTTACTAAAAATTTCTGAGCTTTGCAACTTGAACGATAATCGTAGAAAGATACTATTGTAAGCGAAATTTTGCCCCAAGTAGCAGCCGTAGGGGGATACTATCGGAATTTTGTTTTTGAAAATCTGCGATCGTAGAAAGGTATTGCGGGATTTTAAATCTAATGACCATAAGAGAGGTGTCCCTGGGAAATTTTTTTGCAAACATGGGCTAATGGTTTTAGAAAGATACCATCGAGATCCCGGAGCTAGAAATCTGTAGTCTTAGAAAGGTACTACCGAGATTATTTTCTGACAATTCGAGCTTATGGCCTTAGGGAGATGCCACCTGAGCTTCTGAAAATATAAACCTACGGCCTTAGATAGATGCCAGTATAGATTTTAAAAATATGAACTCGGAGCCCTAGTTAGATACCGCCGAGGATTTGAAAATTGTAACCGGTGGTCTTAGAAAGATACCACTGTAGGTTTTAAAAAAGATTTTGAAACTGTAGTCTTAGAAAGGTACTACTGAATTTTTTTTGAAAATATAAACCTGTAGTCTTAGAAAGGTACTACCCTAGGTTTTTGAATGCTTAACCTGCGGCCTTAGTGAGTGCCACTGTAGGTTTCGAAATTTTTTTAGTTCTATAGTCTTAGAGAGGTACTAGTTGAATTCTTGGACGTGCCAGCCTGTAGTCTTAGAAAGGTTCTACCTCGGGCTTTTAAGAAGGTTAACCTGTGGCCTTGGGAAGGTACCACCGTAGGTTTTCGGAAATTGTAAGTCCGTAGTCTTAGAAAGGTACTGCTTGGACTTATGGAAATACTGGCTTGTAGTCTTAAAAAGGTGCTACCTTGGTCTTTCTAACCTGTGGTCTTAGGAAGGTACCACCGTAGGTTCCAGAGAACTTAACGTCGTAGTCTTAGAAAGATACTACTCGGGCTCTCGGTAATGCTATCTTGTAGTCTTAGAAAGGTACTACCTAGTGTATCCGAGCGGATTAACCTGTGGCCTTAGCGAGGTACCACTGTAGGTTTCTGAAATTTTAACTCTGTAGTCTTAGAGAGATACTACATGGATTCTTGGTAATGCTAGCTTGTAGTCTTAGAAAGGTACTACCTCGTGCTTCCGAGCTATTTAACCTGTGGCCTTAGCGAGGTACCACTATAGGTTTCTGAAATTCAAATCTATAGTCTTAGAAAGGTACTATCAAGAGTCTGAAATACGTAAACCCACAGTCTTAGAAAGATACTACTTTAGGTTTGTGAAATAGAACTTCGTAGTCATAGCAAGATACTACCAGGCATAATAAACTCAACATGTAGTCTTAGAGATGTGCTACCTTAGGTTAGTGGAATGTAACTCCGTAGTCGTAGAAAGATACTAACGGGCATAATAAACTCAACCTGTAGTCTTAGAAAGGTACTACCTTAGGTTAGTGGAATGTAACTCCGTAGTCGTAGAAAGATACTAACGGGAATAATGGGCTCAAACCTGTAGTCTTAGAAAGGTACTACCTTAGGTTAGTGGAATGTAACTCCATAGTCGTAGAAAGATACTAACGGGAATAATGGGCTCAAACATGTAGTCTTAGAGAGATACTACCCTAGGTTAGAGTTTCTTGAAATCGTGAATTTGTAGTCTTAGATAGATACTAGCAATGTTCTTGTAGATCTGGATCTATGTTGGGAACCCTAGTGAGATATTACCAAGTCTAGAAATTTTTGCCCCAGGTTATAGCCATAGAGAGATGTTATAACTTAGGATCCGTGAACAAATGTATACGTCGATAATCATGGAAAGATATTACCAACCTTTTATGTTCACCGTGTTGTGACTTTCGTTACCTGAATTTGAATCGTTTGATTATCAGGGTTTAATGATTTTCTTTCTTTTGTTTTTGTAGGATGACTTCTCGGCGTAGACTAGGGAAGGAGCCTGTAGATGAGACTAGACCTTCTAGACCTGCTGCTGAGGAGAGGGAGGAGTCTCCCTTCGACATCGACGATGTAGACTTTGGGCCTGATCCTGACGACATGGTAGTACCATGATCCGGATATGTCGAGACCTTTTCCCAAGTTGGTGTGGGGCTACAGCTGAGAGGGACGATTGTTCCTGAGGAGCTTCAGAGGGCCAACTTGCATGTTTTTGATACACCGCTTTTGACACAGCTCCGGTCCCATTCGTCCATGTATCCGAGGGCTCAGGTAGTTCCACCAGAGCGACCTTTTAGAGGAGCGTGGTTCCAGATAGTTACCATCTGCAACCGAGCACATCCTGTGTATTGGAGTTTTTTTATCGAGCAAGGCTTTGGCGGTTTCTTAGCCATTCCACCCTTTCGCTCGAAGCACACTTTGTTGAGGGCCCTTGCTGAGCGTTGGTTTAGTGAGACCAATACACTCTACTTGGGCGACTGTGAGTTGGGCGTCACTCATTTCGAGTAGGCCGTTATCACAGGTCTGAGGTTCAGAGGGGTCCATGTCCTGAGGACGGAGGGGACCGAATATGATATTGAGAGGGTTTTGGGGATCTCCCCACATGCGATGAATGGGAAGCGGATCCCAAGTTAAGCACTGCGGGGCGGAGATCACTTTTACATTGTAGAGACAGACGGCCCTGAGTTGTTCAGACGACGGCGTTGGTTGCTCTTGTATCTGCTAGTGTCGTGCTTCTTATGTAACAACGACACTTTGTTTTCAGTGGCGTACGTCGGGATAGTAGACTTCCCGGATGGCGACTTCTTTGACTGGGGAGCCTTTACGTTTGCCTCTTTCCTCCAGGCTATGAGGAGGAGAGTCAGCTGCCTCTCACCGACACAGTTAGGGTTCTGGCCCTTTCTCCTATGATGGTCTTTCGAGCATTTGAGCGTAGGGCGCCCCCTTCCCACCGGCCTAGGATTTGACATCCCTAGGGCCTTACGGTGGCCGCATCCATCTGCGCATGCTATTGACTTGCTGGATTTCATGACGCTTTGCTCACAGCTGGAGCTAGTTACGCTGGACGACATCTCCTGGCAGCCGTTCGATTGGATAGCATTGAGAGGGAATTACGGTGTCGAGATTTACTTGTCATCTCGAAGGTGCACCTTCTTCTCCTACTCTTCGTGGGAGCTATACATGGGCGACCACTGCTGGCGCCAGATGACGGGAGAGGCTTTGATCCCCAGATGCCCACTTACTGCCACTTTTGGGCAGGCTTTGTCTCCAGTCTGTGGAGATTATGACGTTGCTGGGTTCATGGTGCAGAGAGACTACACTGCCTGGTTCCAGAGTGTATCCATCGGCCGCTTCACCACTACGACCATAGTTCGAGGCAGAGAGTCGATCGGCGCTGAGCAGGAGTGCTTCTTTCGGATGATGAGGGCTGCAGATAGCAGGGCCCAGTCTTCTCAGCCCATTCCAGAGGATGAGCCGTCGAGGCTCTATCAGGCCTACCAGCAGTGGAGCGCTCGACAGAGAGGAGCACCGCCAGGCCAGTTTCCCCCAGATGAGGTACGTAAACATAGTAGTTTACTTTCTGTTTGTGTCTTTTCATAGATCTATGTAGACCTGTCTTTACTATTCTTTTCGTTTCTAATGATTTGTTTTTGTGTTTCATGCTGTCCTGGACCCCCCTAGAGGTTCTGTTGACAGGAGGCTCAGACGTCGCAGTCGACGGGATGACAGCAGGGGCAAAGATGTCTGATATGCCCGCAATAGACAAACATAGACTCTTTTTCTTTGCTTTTGTAGCAGATACTTGTAGTATAGCTTTGGTCTCTTTTTTTTCAGCAGGACACTATGTAGTTAGTCCTTTTTGTTCTTCTTTTGTTAGCAGGGCACTTTGTGTAGTTAGCCCTTTTCGTTCTTCTTCTGTTTTTTATGATAGAAACATTTTGTATGCAATGTAATCTATTCTTGTTTGTCTCTTCTTTTACTGTTTGTACTTCTTTTTCTTAGTCTACCATTTTGTACTGCATAGACATGTAAAAAGGAAGGATACTGATACTTTGTTTTCCCTTGTAGGAAAATGTCATTCGCACCTGCTTTTGTTGCGCTACTGGTTGCTTGGTGGGTATCTTTTGCCCTAGCTGAGCGTCTTTTGTTCGAGCAGTTATTCGGGGGAGTGGCTAGTCTTTTGACCGTTCGTGTTGCCCCGGACTTTCTGTTGGCTTTGGTGAGGTACTGGATACCTACCTTGAGCTTGTTCCGTTTCGGCCTTCATGAGTTGACTCCTACTTTAGAGGAGTATCATTTTGCCTTGAAGATGAAGCCTTCTTTGGAGACCGTGGCCCGCATATTCGCTGATCGGAATGCTAGGACGGCTTTTTTTGCATTGACAAGCCTAAAAAGGGCCTCTCTGATTTCTGATGATATTGACGGGATTCCGACTATATGGCCCGACTTTCTGTAGAGCTTGTTTGGCGATGAGGTTTATTATGATCCACGAGGGGCTGCTTTTTCCAGACTTCCTGACAGCCATGCCGGTTCTCACAGACGCGTATATGCTTTTGCTTTTGTATTGTTGGCGGGGCTATTTTTCCCGAGATATGATGGGCAGTTGGATCTGTGGGTAGCTTTCTGGGTAGATGCTGTGATCGAAGGACAGACCATCATACCAGCAATTTTGGCGGAGACGTACAGGGGACTGACCATGTTTTTACCGTATCATGATTCTCGTACCTGTGGCAGCATTGAGTTGTTATATGTATGGCTGCTTACTCATGTTTTCAGAAGTCACTCTTCACGTCCGAGGTGGTTCGTTGACATGCCCTTAGCGCTCTTGACCGAGCGAATTGTTGGTTTGCGATATATCCCTCAACGGTTGGATACCTGGATAGTGGCTTTGGACAACATTACACCGGATACCATTATTTGGGATATCGACATTTTTAGTGCTATGGAGCACGCAGTGACTGTATATGGGCTAGGCTTGTCATTTCTGCCCCTTGTTGGGATGTACGGTGTGGTACCGTATTTTGGGTGCCGAGTCCTCAGACAGTTCGGGCTTGATCAAGATATTCCGATGTCTTCTTCGCTTTATGATGGCAGCAGATACCATTTCGACTTTGCCAGTTATTTTGCTCATCCCTTGGTTGGAGAGGCTTCGACTTTATGGGATCAGAGGGTTATGATTTCATCTGCCTGGACCAGTGATACTCCTTGTATCTCGGAGACGTATCTGGACTGGATCGCATCAGAGATTGATCGTCAGGCTGGCATGGTAGCCACTTTTCCGGCATATTTGGATTAGTTTCTGTTACCGCAGTGGTCCTCATATTTGGCATCGCAGTCTTCGAGCTATGCGGTGCAAATGATGGATTCACATTCTCGGCATTTACAGATGACTGGTGAGAGAGATAGGGCCATTCGGCGGGTTTTGTTTGTTACTGGGGAGCGAGATTCTCTTTAGAGAGATGTCAATCACTTGTCCCTACAGTTATCGAGTATGTAGGTTGCTGCGGGTAGTTTACAGCGAGACCTTGAGGATGTGAGAGCTTCAGCCAGTTCGACCGGAGCAATAGCCAGTTTAGAGGATTCCTTGCAACGGGCTACTCGGCGATATGAGGCCCAACTGGAGGATATCAGCGGGCTATTATGCGAGGTAGCGGATCTCGATTGAGTAGTTGACGAGTCGTATGACCATATTGTTGGTCTTGATGATGACAGGGATCGACTGCAGGAGGATTTTGACACTCTGACTGGGTCGTATCATAGATCGCTTGTTGAAGTCCGGAGGTCACACGATAGACTACGTGCGGCTCATCGGCGTCTGGCTAGAGAGAGGGGGTTTCACTTCCATGATGTAGAGGGCTTACGATCTAGTTTTGCTTTTATAGAGTATTTGTTCCCAGGTGGCTATCCGGACACGGCTCAGTTGCATACCATGGTACGAATGCTCCATTGTTTGTTAGAGGTAGACCGATCGGGCACCGTGACTCGTACTATGTTGACCACCCGATATAGAGAGATGTGCCAGGCTTTGCTGGGCTTGTTGGATGCGTTCTCACAGAGAGACCAACAGTAGTTAGCATATTGTCATTCTACGTTTCTATTTCTGTTATAGAATATCCACGTATTGCTTCTGATGTACGAATATATTTCCGTTATCTGCAATCTTTATAAAATAAGTAAATATATTCTGAACACGTATGCTTCTCTGATAATGGAGATTGATACTCAATTGGATTTGATCAATCTGAATAAATTTTATATGTAAGGTCCGATCGATTAAATCGAAGGCGAAGACCTAAGTTCATCATTTATTTTGAAAGTGATTTTGTAGCTTTTAACACATGAAGAGACGAACTGCTAAGACAAATCGGACTAAATCGTTAAAGAAATTGTTCCTTCGGAAAGTCGATTGTTTTGCCAACGTCGGTTCTGACTTCATTGCTGTTCTGATGAGCTTCGTTGTATTACCTGACTCCGGAGAGGGTTTCTGTGTGCGTGTGTGTTTGGTTGGCTTTTTTATCCATTTTTGCTGTAACTCCCCTTTGGGATTGATAATTACGCTGGATGCCTTTTGTTTTTGTTCCGATTTTGTTACGATCCCCTCTCGGGTTTTGACCATACTGGATTGATCCATTTTTGCTGTAGTCCCCTCTCGGGTTTTGACTATACCGGATTTGTATCCCCTTTGTTTTGCCATGATTCCCTCTCGGGTTTTAACCATGCGGGGTTTTCCAATTTTGCCATAGTTTTCCTTCTCAGGTTTTAACTATGCCGGACAGTGATTTCTTTTTTTTTGAAAATGACTCGGATTCTGACTTCGACAAGGCATAAACTTCTTGACTAAAGTCCAGTGACTTTGAGTGAGTGTAAGCACCTCCATTGTGAGGAGAGACTGAAGAATTCAGAAAGATATAAGTAGAGATCTTTTGTAGAGTCTCCCCTTTTTGTTTATATAAAGGGGGTGGCGATTTTTTGATCATCGTATACTCATGATGATGCCATATATTTTTTTGAATTGCTCTTGTTAGATAAGAGGAGAAAAGGAAATTTGTATTGAAGCCTCGAAAGAGAGAGTGGAAGTGCTACTACACTCAAATTTCACCGGATCAATTGTCAAGAAGATGATGTTTTAATAAGAATCAGAACTTAATCATTGCATTTGAAACAGACATTACTAATTAGACATAGTAAAGTTTCAACATGTCAGAGTTAAGAGGAAGAGGGAACTCGGGTCCATCCATATCTGATAGGATGACGGCTCCGCCTGACAGTACTTTGGATACGATGAAAGGTCCTTGATAATTGGGGGAGAATTTCCCTTTGGCTTCTTATTGTATGGGGAGAAATCGCTTCAAGACCAAGTCGCCTTGCTGGAAGATTCTCGGCCATACATGTTTGCTGAAATTTTCGGAGATTCTCCGTTGGTAGTACTGAGGATGAAAGACTGCTGCTCGTCTTTTCTCGTCTAGCTTACTTATCCGGCCTTGAAGTGACGGGATTTATGTTTTCTTTGTTGCTGGAAACTGGGGAATATTGCATTGCCCCAAAATGGGTCTGTATGAATGTCCAATAACCATTCTGAAGGTTTGGAAATGTAGGTGAGATGGATCTCCTTGGGCTTGACGCCTTCTGTCTTCGACTATTGGTGTGGCTTCTGATCAGATCCTAATTCGATTCGTTTTTGAAGTCTTACTCTCAATATGTTAAGATCTGTTTGATCACTTTTAAATGTAAAAGGATGAACATTGAGTCATGTATTTTTTTGAAATTTGTGTATTTGTATGATGTATTATCAGAGAAGATAAATGAACGGAATATATGAAACTTTTCTTGACATTAGATATAACAAGATAAAAGAACATATATCGCACAAAAATTGCGTTTTATCTACATTCCGTAACAGAAAACAAAACATAAAATAAACAGTACACATAGATTGCCGCGGTTTATCTGGAAACGCGGGCTTGGGGAATGGATGGACCGTCCAGTTTTTGGTGATGGAGGATGGATGACGTCAGCATACCGGTCATTCAAGCAAATCCTCCTCAAGATCCCCCCGTTCTTCTTTGGGCGTAGCCATGAACGGGAAGTCTTCGAGACTCGTGGTTGCCGTTGTGGCATCTGAGTGTGCATTTGCCTCCACCGAGTCTATGATCCCGGCGTCGATAAGGTCTTGCACCTTATGTTTAAGCGTCCGACAATTTTCGACGGTATGGCCCATCTGGTTGGAGTGAAAGGCGCATCGTAAATCCGCCCGAAAATGTGCGGGGAGAGGATTTGGTAGGGGACGTGAAGGAACGAGGTCTAGGTGCCCTGAAGAGCTTAAAAAGGACAGCACATCTGACATTGGGATTGCCAATGGAGTGAAGCTCCGGCTTGGTTGAGGGCCTCTTGCTACCCCTGGGAGAGAGATCTTATGTGGCATGAGATGCTGACTTTGTATCTGGTGGTAAGAAGGAGAGCTATATTGGCCCGGGTTCATAGGCTTTTGATACAACAAGCGTGCACGGAATGACCCATCGTGGCTTTGGGATGGACTTGAAGATGACGGGGAATATATATCCTTATTCCCGGCAAAGGATTGCGACGGAGGAGCTTGTGATTGAACAAGCTGGCTGAGGAAAGCACGGTTGGTAACTTGGAGATCTTGATTTTCCTTTTGGAGTGCCTCGAAATCACCCCAGAAGGCAGACTCTGGTTCATTACCGCATTGTGGACAAAATTGTCTTCTGGCCATCCCTTAGGCGGAAGGTCTGACGGTTCGTTTGGGTGACGAATCTGGACGTACAGTGTCTATACCTGTGTGGCAATACTGCGTTCGGATCAGTATGTAAAGAAAGTGTCTTTGAGGGTATTGGGGAGATATACAGACTTCCTTTGAGTTTTAAAATTCAAGAAATGCCTCGGACATGAAGTCTGGAGGATAGTCTTGGATTTATAAATTCTCGGAAGATTTTTAGAAATGACAAGTCCGAAATCTACTTTTAACCAATACCCTTAGAGACGCTGACGGTTTTACGAAGTCTAGCAGATATATGTGCTGAAAGAAGAAGGTCTTTGGGATAGTTGGAGACATATGGACTTCCTTATAAATTTAAAAATTCGAGACGTGCCTCGGACATGAAGTCTGGAGGGATTCTCGGATTTTAGGAAATTTACTTGGATATTTTGGTTGAAAAATGATAAGTCCATAGTCTATCTCGACCAACATCCCTAAAGACTCTAATGTATCTTGAAAACTTTTGGGTGTTTAGAAAGCATGAATATAAGGATTCCCCTCGAAATGTATATAATTGCCCTAAAATAGTAAATATGGTTTTGGCTTGACTCTGTTACTGGCTTACTATATGCAGTATGAAGCTATGTTTGGCTGATAAGGTTTAATGGCTCCCAAATCTTCAGACCTCCGGCCCTGCTAGGAAAACCATCGCAGAGTCGGTGATTTGGTTGGGGTGCCTCATTTCCTGCTACGGACCTTTTAGGGTCACGTCAGCTTACGGTCGCCCCCCCAGTAGGTTGATTGGGACAGCTTTCATTTTGAGTAGTCATGACCTCCACCCAAAATAGGTAATGATGCAAATGATGTATGAAAAGCGTACATATGCAATGTAAGTAAGATTGTTTTTGAAAATGAGGGGACATCCTTTTTGCAGTTATATCAACAAGTAAGATATAAGCAGAAAAAGAAAATAGTTTCAGCGTAGCAATTTTTATCAACGCGGAACCTGTTTTAGTTTAGCAACGCGCCCTGTAATCTTTCCTGAAAAGAAATAAACACGATGCAAATCAGTAATAACAATAAGCCGAGAATTGATAGATTTCGAAATTCTGGAAAAGGTTTATTTTGAAAAAGGTTTCGCAAGCCGAAATCCTCGAAGTCCCTAGCGGAGTCTCCAGCTGTCGCGCCGAGAAATTTTTCCGTCCTTCCCTCACCTCCCGTACGGTGGGAGTCGTTTTCTGAGACAGAAAAAGATACGCTAATGGATTTGATTTAAAAATATGGGGGTTTGTTTGAAAATAGATAGCGGTCTGAGTATGCCGATTTCGAATTTTCGGAGTCACCACTTGGTATTGAGCTGTGGTGTACCAAGTCACTCGAATTTTTGTTGTAAAAAGATGTCATTTTATTTTTGTAAAATGTCTTTTTATTTTGGAAAGGTGTCTGCAAAACCAGAAATTCGAGTTCGGGGATTAAATTACGAATGGAGAAGGTGTTAGGCATCCAACTCGCCCTTTCGGTACTTCTTTTTTAGAAGTAAATCTATTTTTGAATCAAAATCGATCGTTTCTTCGCCTAAGAAAAATATAGAATTATTACTGATTTTATGTATGAAATGAGAAGACTCCTGAATATAGTTGTTGACAGGCAGATTTCAGCCCGGTTTAGAAAATGGGAAATTTTGAAGGAAATATGGGTGACTTTTGACCCGGTTTTGATGAAAAAGGATTTATTTTTGAACCGGACAGCGCTTCAGTGAAAAATGATTTCTTTACAGTCGGACAGAATTCCGACCGTGTTTGAAAGAATTTTTTTAATATAATTTCATTTTCGACAGTCGGACAAAACTTCGACTGTGTTTTGAAAAGATTTTGTTTTGTTAATTTAATTTTGTTTTCGACAGTTAGATGGAACTTCGACTGTGTTTTGAAAATGGATTTTATTCTGAGCCGGACAGAACTTCGGCTACATTTCGGAAAACATTTTTTTGTAGTTGGACTGAATTCCAACTAAAAAGAGTCGTTTTTATTTTTAGGCAGTCAGACAGACCTTCAACTGTGCCTTGAAATCTATTTTGGATTTTAGCCGAGCAGAACTTCGACTAACTCCTTGGAAGATATTTTTCTACGGTCGGAAAGAATTCCGACTGCGTTTGAAAATGATTTTCAGTCGGACAAAGCTTCGACTGTTTTTCGGATAGGAATGTTTTGCAAAAGGTCAGACAGAACCTCGACCGCTTTTCAAATAGGAATGTTTTGAAATAGGTCGGACAGAACTTCGACCGCTTTTTGAAAAGATAGGATATTTTTGGTTTAGAAAATTCCAAAGAATATCAAGTGAACCGGCATGACCCAAGTCACAAGGCATTCCGATGATCCGATTCTGACAGTTACTGCAAGTTTTCACTTCAGACAACGGATCGAGAAATTTGGTTGTCTTTTAAAGTGTTTTGTATTTTTCAGTCGGACAGAGCTTCGACCGAAAAAATATTTTCTATAAAAATTGCCAGAATATGTTTTAACCGGGCTTTGGAAGAAGGATTGTTTTACCAATCGAACAGAGTTTCGACTGGGTTTTGAAAATTGAGGGAGGGGATTTTACTTTCTTCTCAGTGTGGAAAATCCTCCCGGGATATCAAGTGCTTCGGAAATGATCCGAGTCACAAGGCATTCCTTCGATCCGATTCTGATAGCTACTGCAAGCTTTCACTTCAGAGTACAAGTACATGATTTAATTTTGTTTGAAAGTGTTTTGGGAAAGCGAAAGTTAATCGCTGAAGAGATATAGAATGTATATGTCATAATTGTCATGACCCATTCCAGAATATATAAAAAAATATTAAAACTGGCAATGGATAATGACTACCAAGTACCAAAACTAAAACTCAAGTGAAAGAAAACCACTACAAACCCACAAGGCTAACTATAAAGTAAGAACAACGCAGCGGAATATAAATGTAAAAACTCCCAACAGTAGTCTGTAAAATAAAAACTCTACCGACCAACAACACCAGTCTCAACTCAACTAACAAAGTAAAACAGACTCTGTCAAACTCTCTACTACAACTGAAAGTAAAAGTCTCCATAAGGAGCAACCTCTAGACGGCTCGGCAAGGCAATCCTGGCAATGGTTGG
>NMUG010007739.1:0-11942 GCA_002855965.1 Monotropa hypopitys | reverse complement strand
GTGAATCTTGGAATACATATAGGAATTGGAATACGTTTTATAACGTAAAATGAGTCTTTCACTAGTGTAGTTTTGACACTTGATACGATTCCCTCTTGGCCTTGTCTTGGCAATCTTGGTAAACGTTGGATATTTCTACTTTTACTTCTTTTTCACGAGTCTTAGTCGGGTACTAGTTTTACTGCTTTTTACTTTGTGCTGAGTCGACAGTAAAACACTTGAAAGAAAGTAACGGTTTTAAATATGAGATCCATTGCATATGCCACATTGCATTCCTTGCACCATCACTCACTTGCACCCCAATATTATAGACGGTAGGAGATGGATTATCTCTACCAGGCGGTCGTGCCTGACCCTCTACTTTTGTAGGACTTGTCCCTTTTACTTGGAGCCGCTGGATCCTTCGCAGGACTGGAGGCTGGACTGAGCTGTAGTGATAGGTTGCTTCTCTTTTATTGTACAGCACTTCTTTACTTCTCTGTTGGCCACCTTGTACAGGATTAATCTATAAAATCCTATTTATGCCTTTTCTTTTAGTTTGGGCACCGTTGTACAGGGTTATGTTATAAAACCCTTTTTGCCCATTTTATTGGTATCAGAGTAGCGCAGGCGATTTGTAATAATTATGTGGGTGGTTAGTGTAGTGCTTGTGCTAGTTGTTCTACCCTTTGTATTTGGACACTCTTACCTATTTAACACTTCTCAAAAAAAAATATGCTTCAAATTTTGGGAGTGTTACAATTGCGTAACTGGTTGCGGTGCAATTTTTGCGAAAAAAATATATGACATAAAACGAGGGAAAGTAATCCTCTTCAGTCCACAACCGAAACCCCAACCCAGGCGATTTGTCAGACATCTCTCTCGCGCGTTCTCAAACCATCTCTCTCTCATCTTATCCCTCCTTCCTATCCCTAAGAATCCATCAAACCACCATCTCCTTCCCCCACCCTATTCAAAACCCTAATTTGTAGAGAAGTTGGGAAGCAAAATAAAAAAGAGGTAATTTCGGCACCTATTCAGTTGTATTTTAAATTTAAACTTTTGTTGAAGGAGGTTTATATCTATGGGAGGTACAAGGGGGTTCGATTGATCATTGGGTTTGTGTGTGCAACCGATTGCAGTCCGTAAGCCTACAGAAATTTGCCATTCCACGCAACGGTTTCCATCCTTCTCGAAACTGGTTTCGAGAACATCTGTTTTGAAATTAGTTTGGGGTTTTCTAGCAGGTATGGCAAGAATGAAAACTTATGATCATAAGAGAGTAACCCCACAACCATCTACCGCTCCTCGCTCCATGGGTGAGTCTTCTATTCCGATATGAGTGGAATGAACAATTGTTCCTATGATTGATGCTATACAACCATTAGCAACCAAATATCCTGAGACAGTCCCTCCTCCTCCACCTTCTAATCCAACCCTCGACACTCAACCACCTCAGCAACCTACCCTTGCTTCTTCATCATAGCCTGCCCAATCTAGTCAACCATCCTCATCTCATAAGCAACCTAAAAAGACGAGTTATACATGGGAGGATGTTTATGATACAAGAAGTATTTTATGTGAAAGGTAGGTGGTGAAACTTTCAGCTATTATTCCAATCAAGTATGGACACAACGATACAATATTACGAAAGGCCTCCAAGTGCTTATATAATATGAAACTTTCTGGATGGTTCGAGGATGTGAAGGGATTCATTGCCCCTTTTGTTAGGGAGTTTTATACCACAACTCGATAGACAGAGACTGGTTAGAGTGTCAGGGCCAACGTGTAGGGAAAGACAGTTATAGTGACCCCTGATACCATTGCACATTTTGGGTTATACTCGACCTATGC
This sequence comes from Monotropa hypopitys, assembly GCA_002855965.1. Classification (NCBI taxonomy): domain Eukaryota; kingdom Viridiplantae; phylum Streptophyta; class Magnoliopsida; order Ericales; family Ericaceae; genus Monotropa; species Monotropa hypopitys. The sequence goes on along the minus strand of NMUG010007739.1, from coordinate 10,109 downwards.
CACAGGATATCACATATCCAAGAGAGGGCTACACTTTTCCCCAGGGGATAAACTTAACCGAGAGAGTATACAGGGATTTGGACACCTGCCGGGCCAATGGACACTTTACTCAGGGGATGCTTCGCAAGATTATTCATTATAACATGCATCCAAGGGGGCTGGAGAAGGTGCCACGACAGGATGTCATTCAGTTAATCTATGAGTTGTACAAGGGAAGATTATTGATGTGGCATTCCTCATTTGGCAGTACATTGCCTAGTTTCAGAGCTAGTGTGGCATTACATCAAGCTTACGCTTTGCATTCATGATCTCGACGATTTGTGTAGAGGCTAGAGTGAAGCCTACACTGAGAGATATTTGGACACATCCACCCTTGGGCCCCATTGACTATAGCACTGTGGCGAGGAGTGAGGGACAACATGTTGCAAGAGTTGGACAGCCAGCTCACTTGCCCCTGCTATACCTACTACCCCAATAACTGACACTTCCTCCAGACCCACTACTGCTGCTCAGCCACTGGATCCCGAGGCACCTTTTGGAGACACTCCACCTTCTTCCAGTAAACCTACTCATTTTACCCAGATGACCACTTCCCATGACAGTGGCAATATGGACATGCTTTTATGGATAGAGAGGGGTATGGAGGATGACAGAGCCAAGATAGTTGCTTGGGAGACTGATTTGGCATAGCATTTTGATGCTGAGGTGATGAGGATGATTGTCTGGGAGAGGCAGATTGAGGCACAGTTGAGGAGATGGAGGAAGATGCTGAGAGTGAGGATAGGTCATCAGTTCCTAAGGCATCCGAAAGTGAGTACATAGGCTCCGATGACCCCGAGGAGGATTGAGTCCTTTATTTTCTTTCCATATCTTGTTTTTATTTTGGGTCCAAATGTTATCATGATGTTATGTTTGGATGGCAGTTGGGTAGATGAACATAGTTTGACATTGTACGCTGCCATCCATTTGTTTTCTGTATTGATAGTATCCCACCCTATCACGTTATAAACTTTAAAGTCCTCTTTGATTTCTGTATTATCGTATGTGATTACAATTTTTGCCATAGTATGTGCATAGTTACAGCATATCGTTGTTAGCAACTTATCACCCATTTTGCATAACAATCTATTCACTGGCTACAGAAATTTCCTTCTTTTGGCACTCCGAGGATGGTTCCCAACCTTCTACCATAAAGTCAATTGAGTGTGATTATCATGAGAGACCAACCAGAGAGGTTTGGAATCAAGAACTAAAATGGTATTATTGCTCATTACAAAGGAAGATGGTGGTTAATCTTAATTTCATAATAAACTGAATTAGTTTCGGAGCACTCTTCTTTTATAGATAACAATGAGGTTCATTCATCTTGTTTCTTAAAAGTAAATGTGTTTTGTGGGTTAGCGCTGCTGAAAACCCTCATGATACCTCACTCGTCCTACCAGGGCCACCTGGGGGTTTTAAGGAACTATCTTGCTCTTTCTTTGTTTTCTTTAGAATTGGTAGAAATTAAGAATTTGCTAGGGACTAGCAAATGCTAAGTTGGGGGTGTGATTGGCACTCAAATGTACAAATCATTGCCACCAACTCCCTAGTTATGCATAGTTTTCACTCATTAATGCTTGTGATATATACGATTTTCATGTTATAATTTGATTTTATACTTTAATAGTTAAACAAGATAATTACATTGGTTTTGTAGTCTGTGGAATTTTTGTGCTGTAGTTGCAAGATTGGGATTGCATCTTATGACTTATGAGTGGAAGAACAAGAAACAAACCACCTTCCATCCTCCCAGAAAGACCAATTCAAGGCAAATCTCTACTCTACAGGAAAAGCACAACAAAAGGTTCCATCTACTGAAAAACCAGCATCACAGCCCAACCAATTTCTGGTAGAAGACAAAGAGGATGAAAATCACAGAGCTGCACATCCGGTTTCTCATCCTTGCGCAACCGATTTCCATCCTTGTGCAACCGGTTTCCTGTGCTTGCGAAACCAGTTTCCCGTGCTTGCGAAACTAGTTTCCTGAAAAAATGCAACAAAGGCGAGGGGAACTAGACCGCTCTGAAACTGGTTCCCTATGTTCATAAAACCGGTTACCAGGACTTCGGTTGGCCAAACTAGATGCGGATCATAAATTAAGTTGCTAGATTATTCGAATTTTAATGAGGATTTTTAGCCTCTAATTAATTCATTAAGGGTATTTAGGATATTTGGAGGCCCTAGGAGTATAAAAACAACATTAGGGTTGCCTCTTATTTACTTTGGGATGTTGAATTCATCTTGGAGAGTAGTGACGACTGAAGTTGAGAGATTTTCTATTCTTCTTCCATTATTGTGCTGAAGGATTGTAAGTGTTTGATGATTTTTGCTGCAACAAGTGTTATCTTTTGAGTAGTTTATGATGTTTAATTCTCTTCTCCTTCCTAGCCTTTTTCCTTTTGTTTTGATGGAGAACTAAATCTCCATAGGTTGGATTCAAGGGGAATAGGCCCTACTCCAACTCATGGGTTGTGATTTCTCCATTTTTGCTATTATTATTTCATCTAATACCTAGAACTTGTATAATATTTCGATATTAAAGAGTGGGTATACATGAAGAACTTTGATTAGGTGTAGACAACGTTTGTTGGCATATCTAATTCTTAGAACGACATGCATTATTATAGGATTGGAATTTCTTGGGATATCCTTGTTCTAGATATTATTAGTCATATTCGAACCATTTTATATACGGAGAAATCATATTCCCATGGGAAGGAAGAGCTGAAACCCAAGAGTCTAACCTTTCTTTTAATTATTGTTGAATCTAAATACCTTAGTCAATCCAAAATTCCAAATTCAATCATTTGTTAAATTAGGTTTTAATTTTATTTATTAAAACTCTAAAAGTTAAATTGAAACTCGAGTCCCTATTGAATTGACCTGGTTTTACCAGATTATTGTGCTACACGTGACGTTTCTATTCCTATGCTTGGGAAGAAAAACCGTTAGCGACAAGCATTTTTAACGACATTGCCGAGGAGTGGCAACGTTTAGTGCGACTTTTACGAGTTTTCTTTATTTTTGCATTGTTCATTCTTGTGTATGTGGGCAAGGGATCCAGCAAGTAGGTTAGTGACAGTGAATCTTCTTGGTGACTCCACTTCAAATTCACTTTCCAATTAGTTGTATTTCAAATTTGAACTTTTATTGAAGGAGGTTTATGTCCGTGGGAGGTACATGGGGGTTCGATTGATCACTAGGCTTGTGTGTGCAACCGATTGCAGTCCATAAGCCTATAGAAATTTTCCATTCCATGCAAAGGTTTCCATCCTTCTCGAAACTGGTTTCGAGGACATATGTTTTAAAATTATGTTGGGGTTTTCTGGAAGGTATGGTAAGAATGAAAACTTATGCTCGTAGGAGAGTAACCCCATGCCATCTGCCACTCCTCACTCTATGGATGCGCCTTCTATTCCGAGACGAGTGGAAGGAACAATTATTCCTATGATTGATGCTACACAACCATTAGAAGCTGAATATCCTTAGGCGGTCCCTCCTCCTCCACCTGCTAATCCAACCCACGACACTCAACCACCTCAGCAACCTACCCCTGCTTCTTCATCGCAGCCTGCCCAATCTAGCCAACCATCCTCATCTCATAAGCGACCTAGACAAACGAGTTGAACATAGAAGGATGTTTGTGCTACAAGAAGTATTTTATGTGAAAGGCAGATGGTGAAATTTCCAGCTATTATTCCAATCAAGTATTGACACAATGATACAATATTACACAAGGCCTTCAAGTGTTTATATAATATGAAACTTTTTGGATGGTTCGAGGAGGTGAAAGGATTCATTGCCCCTTTTGTTAGGGAGTTTTATACCACATATCAACAGGTAGAGACTGGTCAGAGTGTGAGGGCCAAGGTGCAGGGAAAGACAGTTACAGTGACCCCATATACCGTTGCTCTTTTTTAGGTTATACTCGGCCTATGCCACAGGATATCATGTATCCAAGAGAGGGCTACATTTATCCCAGAGGATAGACTTAGCCGAGAGAGTATACAGGGATTTGGACACCTACTGGGTCAAGGGGCACTTTACTCAAGGGATGCTTCTCACTCATTTCGCTCTACTCAACAAGATTATTCATTATAACATGTATCTGAGGGGGATATAGAAGGCGCCACACGAGGATGCCATCCAACTGATCTATGAGTTGTACAAGGGGAATATTATTGATGTGGAATTCCTCATTTGGTAGTACATTGCCCAGTTTCAGAGCTAGTGTGGTAATACAGTGAACTTACCCTTTGTATGCATGATCTCGATGATTTGTGTAGAGGCTAGAGTGAAGCCTACACCGAGAGATATTTGGACACCTCCACCCTTGGGCCCCATTGACTATACCACTATGGTGAGGAGTGAGGGACAACATGTTGTGAGAGTTGAATATCCATCTACACCTGCCCCTGCTATACCTACTACCCCGGTGACTGGCACATCCTCTGAACCCACTACTACTGCTCAGCCACTTGCTCTTGAGCTACTTTTTGGAGACACTCGACCTTCTTCCAACAGACCTACTCATTTTACCCAGACGACCACTTCCCATGATAGTGGCATTATGGACATGCTTTTACGGATGGAGAGGCGTATGGAGGCTGACAGATCCAGAAGAGTTGCTTGGGAGACTGATTTGGTGTAGCATTTTGATGCTGAGGTAATGAAGAGGATAGTCTGGGAGAGGCAGATTGAGGCACAATTGAGGAGGATGGAGGAAGATGATGAGAGTGAGGATAGGTCACCAGTTCCTGAGGCATCTAGGAGTGAGTACACAGGCTCCGATGACCCCGAGGAGGATTGAGTCCTTTGTTTTCTTTCCATATCTTGTTTTTCTTTTGGGTCCAAAATGTTATCATGATGTTATGTTTGGATGGTGGCTGGGTAGATGAACCTAGCTTGACATTGTATGCCATCATCCATTTGTTTTATGTATTGATAGTATCCCACCCTATCACGTTATAAGCTTTAAAGTCCTCCTTGATTTTCTTAAATTCTCGTATTATCATATGTGATTACAATTTTTTCCATGGAATGTGCATAGTTACAACATATACTTGTTAGCACCTTATTACCCATTTTTGCATAACAATCTATTGACTCACTGCAAAAATTTCCTTCTTTTGGCACTCCAAGGATGGTTCCAAACCTTCCACCATAAATTCAATTGAGTGTGTTTATCATGAGAGACCAACCAGAGAGGTTTGGAATCGAGGCTCAATTGAAATGGTATTATTGCTCATTACAAAGGAAGATGGGGGTTAATCTTAATTTCATAATAAACTGAATTAGTTTCGGAGCACTATTCGTTTCTAGATTACAATGAGGTTCATGAATCATTTTTATTAGAAGTAAATGTGTTTTGTGGGTTAGTGCTACTGAAAACCCTCACGAGACCTCACTCGTCCTACTAGGGCCGCCTGGGTTTTTTTAAGGAACTATCTTGCTCTTTCTTTGTTTTCTTTAGAATTGGTAGAATATAAGAATTTGCTAGGGACTAGCAAATGATAAGTTGGGGGGGTGTGATTGACACTCAAATGTGCAAATCATTGCAATCAACTATCGGGTTATGCATAGTTTTCACTGATTAATGCTTATGATATATATGATTTTAATGTGATCATTTGACTTTATGCTTTAATGGTTAAACAAGCTATTTACATTGGTTTTGTAGTCTGTGGAATTTGGGATTTCATCTTATGACTTATGAGTGGAAGAACAAGAAATGAACCACCTTCCATCCTCCCGGAAAGACCAAGGCAAGGCAAATCTCTAATCTACCGGAAAATCACAGCAGAAGGTTCCATCTACTAGAAAACCAGCATCACAACCCAACCAATTTCTGGTAGAAGACAAAGAGGACGAAAATCAGAGAGATGTGCAACCAGTTTCCCATCCTTGCACAACCGGTTTTCCATCCTTGTGCAATCGGTTTCTCGTGCTTGCAAAACCGGATGCGTTTCAGAAATTAAGTGTAACATCCCAAACCATAATACCGAAATAAAATGCGAAAATAAAAATTTTCTTTCTTTACTAACACATCAAATGTTCAATACATAGAACCCACATTAATTTCCCATCAAGACACCAAAAGGAAGTAAGAACAACAATACTTCAAGAGTTGAATAAAATAATCTACACCTCTCAATTACAAGATTTTTGCCTCAACAATAATACTTACCAATAACATCTAAACATCAATACTAAAACTACCTCCATAGATAACAACTCAAAACTAAAAGTAAAGTAAAGAAACCTTCTATCATAGAGTGAACCGACCAAGGACTTAACCTAAGCCGCAACCCAAGAATCCTCCAATGATGCCTCGTAGTGGACCGCTAACCTGTTGCCTGATTTCCAAGTCAAAGACAAAGAAACCATAGTGTGAGATAAAAATTCCAAGTTCCAAAGGAAAGACATTTTCTTCTCAAAAGCTTGGACATTAGCCTCTTTTTATTAAAACAATTTGGCCGAAGCCCTAAATCCTTAAAAACTCTAGTCCAAAGCCTTTCTTCTTAAAAACACCTTTAAAATTCTAGGCCGAAGCCCACCTTTTAACAACACCTTTGAAAAAATCTTGGCCGAAGCCCACCTTGAAACGTTTTGGCCGAAGCCTATTTGTATTTGATTTGGCTGAAGCCCGCCTTTGGTATGATTTGGCCGAAGCCCACCTTTATTTGAATTGGCCGAAGCCCACCTTGATTGATTTGGATGAAGCCCACCTTTATATTTGTATAGGGGCGTCCCCCTCACCATATTGCAATTTTTGCCGAATGCCCGAAGACCACCTTTACATTTGAATTGGCTGAAGCCCACCATTGGTATGATTTGGTTGAAGCCCACCTTTATTTGAAATGGTAGAAGACCACCTTTAATTGAATTTTAAAAGAAATAATGTACAATTGAAAAATGTACCTTATACACTCACCTTTGTGTCTTAAGAGGAGGCCACTATTTATTGATTTTTGGTGCTCCTCAATTCACTCTTTCCTTTTCTAAGAACCAATCTCAAATAGTCAAACACAACATTCAATTATAAATGATAAATTGAAAGACATGAATATAAGACATGTTATTAAATCAATCATGAACACACCTCCCACCATCACCACATAGTTTTACATATGAATTTAAGGGATTTTATAAAGTCATTAGCACCTTAGACGACTTGACGCTCATCATCGACATGCTTACCACACACACACATACATGCAATTTAGGGACTAAGCATGCTAGTCTACCATCGAGCCAAGACAAGGCAATTTAACCCATGGCTACACCCAAAATCACCCATTGCACGCAACCTTTTTTTTAATTTCTATTCGGGTTCATATCCTCAATTTAATTTAGATACAACATCTAACATGCCCACTCACACACTAGATTCCCTCAAACATAGACTATCCACCATTTATGCGCAATCGATGTTTTTTGTGGAAATAAGGGCAAAATTACCGCATCAAGGATTTAAGAACCCTAATGCCCATGAGTTCACTCACACTTACCACACCATAGAAATACTCCTACCAAATTGATTTTTATGTAAGTGAACATATTATTAAACACTTAGTGTGCACCTATACACCTATACACAAATTTGGGCAAGATATATACACTACTCAGCACCAATCACACCCTAAGCACCAAAACAACCAAACCCCCTAAATCAAATCCTAGGAGAACAAAATACGACCAAGGAAGAAGAGTATAACGCAACTCATACCTTGCATGAGCCTTCCCATGCCTTAAGCTCCACAAATCTGCCTTCGGATCGAACCCGGACCTCCCATGAGCCATGAATCCTTCCTATCTCTCTAACACCTCTCTAGCCTATCAAGAGCCTTCATAAGAGACCAAAAATGTTTTGGACCAACCCTAAATGATTTGGGGTCTTTACAAACCCCTTAGGAATCAAAAACCCGAAAAGCCCCTAATTAAATGTACAATCAGCGACCTTCGTCTGAACGACCCTCACCCTCGTCCGGACGATGACCTTCATCCGGATGACCGACCACCATGGTCTGGACGACCGACCCTCAAAACCTCCAAACAAAGTCTCTGATCACTCGTTTGGACGAGACCAATGCGTGGTCCGGATGAGGCCTCCTGAAGCACTTCTAAACACCTCCAAATTGATACCCAACCTCCCAAACTCAAATTCAAACACTTCCCCACCATTTTAGATATCAAATTGACATTATAAGGCCCTTACATACTTTTCTAAGTTCGTATACACCTTTAACTACCTCTTCTAAGAATTTTAGGTGTTACGATGCATCCCTAATCTAACACCTTCGATTTCCTATCCTTACATTTATATAGGATTTACAAGCCTTTAATTCCATAACACTCAAAATATTCTTAAATAATTTATTTATTAAGATTCGAGAACGCATATTACAACTCTCCCCCCTTAAGAGCTTTTATCTCCGAAATCTGAAAATTTTCCGACCATCACAAGATTCATTCGCGAAGAGCTTAACATATGAACAGTTACTCTTTCTCCTAATTACACTTCCCCCACTAGATACTATCTAATGACAAGCCATTGCTAAAACCCCTTACACCTGCTTGAAAGGACAACCACAAAGACGCACGAATCCAAATCAACTAACCATTCACCGTGCCACTCACTTATCCCTAGCATCACCATTGAGTTCAATCCATACTCGACTCTTCTCGAGTACTCTTACAATCATCACAAAACATTCGATACCACACTGAACATGGCACTTGCCTCTCTTAAGTATTGAATTATTTGGCATGACTCGAAACTCTCCTAGCACACCAATCCCAAGATGAATTATTCCCTACCGACTATCCGACAATAAATTTACGCACACTAAATCAACCGTGACGAGGAATCTCCTCTAGTTTATCTGAACAAATCAGCACACATACCCTCAACATAGGGTCTTGAACCCAACACCGCTACTAATCACACTAGCATTACTCAAATGCTCTATCTCATCAAGAATTCCCCTTTTGGGTCAACACTACTCGATAACACATAAGGACTACTCGAACTAACATTGCTATGCCTCACAAAAATCTTTAACCCAACTCACGACAAACTCCTTACCTCTCACCCCACAACTTCAAAAAAGACTATCTAAAATTTATTCCCATGGATAACTCCCTATACCACTGGATCGACACTAGGAGTCACTATACCTTATACCCAAACAAATTCCATTCACCCACCACAACTCTAAGTTTCACAAAATTCTTTCTAATTGGCACTCACTAGACCATTCCGACATGACAAACATCAATGTCGCACTTTACAGTTGGTGCGACCCAACCTCATGACCTAAATATAAACTTAGAATCGACAAAAAGTGCCAATGTACCATGAAACCAAAATACTACTTCTACCACATTCTATCCCAAGGATCCTTAACACTACTAGGGCACTCACTTAGATGCACCACGATCGTTCTCCAATGATTCCAAATTAACCCAATTAGAATCACATTTTTCCATTAGGGTAACCTCACCACGCTAAAGCCCATGCTCAAGCATTCTTCAGGTTAACTTTACTCGACACCACACACAAGCCTCAACTGCAATCATCCATTGACATAATTGATAAGATTTGACTTATCACCAAGGACAACCATCTATCCCCTTCTCATAACACACATCCAACTTAGGCCCTCTCGGCTCACTCAAGGCTTCATAACCTCATACGGCTTCCAACTAGAAATGCCTCACACTTATTCGTACTACACAACATCCAATTCCACATAACTCTGCAGTTACTTCGACTCACCCTTAAACACGTCTAACACCATTTTCCAACCGTTTCTAACTTATGATATCACTATGGTTCACCATGTCACTCTTTCTACACGAATCCATTAATACTGGAAGATACACAAATCTCCTTTCACCTACGAGACAACATTTCCAACACAATTCTACTACTTTGTAAAAGCTCTTAAACTTTCATCTCTCTCTTTGGATAACCTTAACTTGTAAAGGAGGTTTTTGCCTTACTCCTACAAGGTTATCTTTTTACTACTTGTCCTTTGATACAAGGTTCATACCTTGGGTTA
>NMUG010007738.1:0-11942 GCA_002855965.1 Monotropa hypopitys | reverse complement strand
CGTTACAGAATCAATCTCTTTAATATATATAATAAGTACTTGCATCATCAAAACTATAAAAGTATATCAAGTAAGGACATGGGGTCAACAATATGTCTATAGATTCCTTTCTTATTATAATTTATATTTTATTCCTTTATGTTTAGTTTATATTTATGTTTTCCTTGTTTTCTAGTCTTTGCATGTTTTTCAGGTTATTTGGTGATTCTCAGATGCATCCGGAAGTCACTTGGAATTCCCTGAGCCATAAAGTGTTCATTTTGAAGCCCAAGTGATTACTATGAGTCATAAAAGTTGAACCCCAAGCCAAGGAAAACAATTTCCAGAACCACCAGATACTAATATCCTGTCATCACATATATTGATATCCCACACACAGAGAAGCTTGTCAAAACAACCAGATATTGATATCTGGTCATGTATGATATCGATAGCAGTGCCACACATGATATCGATATATGGTTACATAGGTATCGGTATCTGGAATAAACTTGCAGCAAAACAAGGTAGACCAGAGTCACATGATATCGATAGCAGCAACAGTAAAGGTATCGATATCTGGGAGCTTGGAAATGTTTCCAGATTTTGGTTTTAAGGGTATTTTTGTAATTCGATGTATTTGGGGTGTATATTTTGTGACAAAAATGTGTTAGGGGAGTATTCATAGTTTGTAGTGTGTATTAGGGTTTTGGTGGTGAGAGCTTCTCTCTCTATCCCTCTTCTTCTCTCTTCATTTTCTTTGCATCCATGGAGTCTGGGAAGAAACCACCTTATTTAATGTTGTAAGGCTTCTCTCCCTCTCTATATGTATTTTATTTAAGGCCTTATGTTTAATAAAACTCATTTTTGCATTTCCTTGTTGTGTTTTCATTGTGTTCTTTTGATTTCCATGCTCATGGCAGGTTTTATGGAGGGATAGCCTCATAGGTTTGATCATGGTGTGACTAACACCTCAATAAATAGGCTTGTGTTGGATTTCTCATGTTAGTGCTTGAATGTTGTGGTTTGGATGGGTTTGGGTTCATACCTAGGGTCTTAATCTAGTGGTGTTAACCTCCTTGATGGGTTGTCGACAATAATCTTGGCACATCCAATGCTTTGAGAGATGTCCTACTGGGTGTTCGACAAAATGTCTCATTGAACGCATTCCCCTAGAAATCACTAAATATGGTGGTTGTGAGTGTCTTGGTTCATGTACCAAGGTCTAAATGTAGTGGTGTTAATCATCTTGATCGAATATCGCCATTAACTTGGTACATGCAATGCTTGGTGCGATGTCCCGCTAGTGTTCGACAAAATACCTCAATGGATTAATTCCATTAGAAACCACCCAGTCCATATATAATTTAGGTCTTGAGGTTGCGTAGGAGTTAAAAGTATGTGGATCTCACTTTGGGTCTTAACCGATGGTTGTTAACCTCCTTGATGGGTCGTAGACAATGAACTTTGGCACGGTCCATGCTTGTAGCTATGTAATCCTAGGTGTTTGATAAAATATCTAAGAGAACCAAAGTCTAGCTCCCGCAATATTTCTTGACCCATAACGTGTGATTGATAGCTAAATCTTCCGGGTGAGGTCCTTGGCCATGATCCTTCATTTGTGTTGTTATGTCATGGAGAAGTCTAGCATAACCTAGGTTAGATGTTAGGAATCTCATGACCATTCCACTTAGTTAACTTAGTTTTATTGCTTTTTCCTTATATTCTAGTTTCCTAGGTTCTAATAAAAAACAAATCCAAGGGTAGCGTCCTTCCAATAGAACCTCTATACTAAGTAAATCCCTTGATTCCATCAATTCCTCATGGTTCGACATCGAACTTACTACTTTACTAAGTAGTATTTCTGTGTTTATAAATTATTAATGTGCCTTCAGGCCCATTTATAGTGAACAACAATTACACAGGTCACACATTTGTCATTTCCCACAAGGATCAAGGACACTTCACAACCGGTTGCAAGACCTTCAAGGCATATCCGGAATGCCTAATGCAACAAGGACACTTGACAAATAGGTGGACCACAATAAGACCCAGGAGCAAGCCCAGACTACTAGATAAGTCGTACAGCCGAATGAGGTGGTTGCAATGATCAGGAAGTTTCCAATTGTCTTCGCAGTGAGCTCGAACAGGCTACTGCTCCAAAGTAAGTGCTCATGGTCGGGTCTATGCCGAAGCAAAAATATTCTTATAAATAGTATATGTGGACAATTACCTTTATGTATGAGGATCTCGAGCGGGTTCAGATGCCACACAATGACGCCTTGGTAGTCACGGTCCATATCGTTCACACTAACATGTACCAGATCCTAATCGACCAAGTGAACTCTGCTGAAGTCATGTACTTCACCCTGTTGCAGGCACTCAAGCTCTCTACCGACAATCTCCAACCGGACGATGTACCCATAGTTGGCTTCAATGGGGTGCCGATCTATCCCCTCGACAAGATCACCTTGTCGGTTTGGACAAGGTTCAAGAAGACTGACACTGAATTTATAGTCGTCGATGCCCCAAGAACATGCATTGCCATTCTTGGCCGAACATGGATCCATGCAATTCAGGCAATTGCCTATGCCTATCATTAAGTCATCCAGTTTATCGGAGCCTATGAACGACATGAGGATATCTATAGCAACCAGGCAGCATCAAAGAAGTGCTATATATCTGTTGTCTAGGAGAACAAAAAAGCCAAAAAGTACAACTGGTGGAGGTGACCGATGCCCCCATCCTTGAAGATGTCAGAGCTCTGGTTTCCAATAAAGTAGTGGAAGAGTTGGTTCCAATCCCAATCAATGAAGATTGCAACCAGGCCTTGTTCATCAGATCATCTCGCAATGAGCCAGAGCATGAAGAGATGATCCAGTTCCTCAAGGAAAACATTGAGGTCTTCGCCTGGACTCTGTATGAGATGCCCAACATCGACTCAACATTCATCTTCCATCTGTTGAATATTGATCCGGCAAGGCATCCCATAGTACAAAGGTCAAGACAGTACTCTCTTGCACATATACAAGCAGTCGTAGAAGAAGTTGATTGACTGCTCGAGTCTAGTGCCATCTGGGAGGTTCAATACCCAACCTAGTTGGCCAACATAGTGGTCGTCAAGAAGAAGTCCAGCAAGTGGAGAGTCTTTGTGGACTACACTAACCTCAATGATGTCTATCTAAAACACTGCTTCCCCTTAGACATGATAGGCTAGCTAGTAGATGCCACCACTAGACATGCAAGGCTTAGCTTTATGGATGCCTACATAGGCTACCATTAGATCTCCTTGGCCGATAAACACATGGAGAAGACAGCCTTCATGAATCCCAAAGGTGTCTTCTTCTATAAGGTCATGCACTTCGGTTTGAAGAATGCTAGAGCCACTTATCAGAGGATGGTCTCCCAGAAGTTCTGTCAGCAAATTTGGGACACTATGGAGGCCTGCATCGACGAGATGGTGGTCAAAAGCAAGCTACTGAATGACCATATCTGGGACCTTATGTAAGTCTTCTAGGTACTCAGAAGACACAACCTCTAACCTAATGCTGAAAAGTGCACCTTTGGTGTCAGATCCGACAAGTTCCTCAGTTGCCTTGTCACCAACCAGGGAATATAAGCAAATCCAACTCAGATCATAACAGTGTCCACCTTGAGACCTCCAACAACCATTAAAGAAGTTCAATAGCTCACAGTAATGGCGAAAACCATCAACTAATTCATTAGTCGGTCATTTAACCTATGCCGACTATTCTTCTAGGCCATCAAGACAAGCCGATGAAACTTCAAGTGGACAGAGGAGTGTGACAAAGCCCTCTGGCATCTCAAAAAGTACATTATAGAGCCTTCGGTCCTGGTCATATCAAAGAACTTCGAGCCCTTACTCCTCTACCTTGTCGTCTCCCAGCATGCTATAAGCTCTATTATCTACTGAGCAGAAGGAAGGGAACATCAACTACATAAAAAAGACGACGCTTCCTGTTGAAACTAGGTACTTTCCTCTTGAAAAATTTTCTCTTCCCTTGGTTTCAGCATGCATGAAGCTACTCCTCTACTTATAGCAGTACACAATTGTAGTCCTCATCGAGAACCCACTCAAGGTAGTCCTCTAGAAGGCTGACCTCTCCAACCAGATCTCTAAGTGGGCTCTTGAACATGCCAACTTTGACATCAAATATCATACCATGACTGCCATCAAGGCTCAGGTCCTGGCTGACTTCATTTTCGAGCTATCCCTCGGGGTAATAGCTCAGGAGATTTAAACGAGTCGGTCGTTCGAATTCCAAGATACATCGACTGCCTCCACCTTACCTCCACTACCAGAAAAAATGTCGGCAGCATCCATCCAGCATCCGCCACTTGTATGAAAACTATTTCACGACGATACCTAGAAACTTCATGTTGATGGAGCATCAAATAATAGGGGCTCCTGCATAGGAATCATGCTCGTCTCTCCGGACAACATTATGTACGAGAATTACCACTAGCATTCAAGCCGAAGGTGCAACAATGTTAGAGAGACAAGCACAAGAACACTAAATCCTCCGAACAAGGAAAATTTCTACCGGAATCAAATGAGATGAAGTCAACAAACGTCACCCAACTAGAAGATCGGAATAAAACAACACACTACATAGGTGATTCACAACTAGAGACATAACTCGAGTGAGATACTACCAAGAACTTTAGAAGTCTTACAACACACCTCAAACAATATGCAAGTCAAAGAAACGCCATTCAGGAATCAACAAGTCTTACAATATACATTGAACGGAATACAACTCAAATGAATTCTATAAAGGAGTCAACAAGCTCCACAACGAGTCGCAAGACAAGTACAACAAGAGCAACGAGCACACGAAAGACATCGATCCAATACCAAAGAACACCAACAAGAGGAATACTGGATTATAACTCCGTTGCCTCACAACAAATGATTGAATAAAATTTGCAAACCGGATTTAACCTTCTACACATATATTTCTTCAAACTAATCAACCCAAGCACACGACCGGACAAGATTTGAAATCAAGAAATAGATTGGGAAACAAACATGTCACCCAAGGCTAACTACTCGAACGAGAACTTCAACCTTACACGGATTGAATCGGGGAGAAAATCGGTCTCTAAAGATAGTTTTGAACTCTTACCAAGGCATGTTCTCCAAAGAAGTAGCATCGGAAGATGACCCACACACACCAAGATCTTGAGGACATTTCTTTATGCTGTTGCAAATTGCACTCTACCATATGATGGTTCTTCCAAGAGTTGACACGTGGAAATAGGCACCCTAATGCCATCACTGACAGTTTTGAAGACATCGAAGATCTCACGGATCCTAATGAGTCAAGAGTCGGCCTCAATCGGATCCTCTAATGGAAAAAGATGGATACGACTACGGTATATACACGTAAATTTCTTTAGTCTACTAAATCATCAAACACAAATAGATTTAAGGCCAACATGTGACCACCGAACTTAGGACTATATACGGCCAACTTGACCACTTCTACCACAATATGGAGTATTATGCAAATAACAAATACATCGCGAATCGCTCCTTAAGCCAAAGGCTAACACGAGACAACCCTAAAACCTCAACATAGACTTATGGCTAACCAAACTAAGTCGATCTTACAAAAGATTATGACCAACAGGTCATACCCCTTAAAGAGAAATATCCTAAAACCTCGGCAACACCTCAAGATTTTTCATAGGACTATGGAAAAACTTAAACTCAAATGGATCGATATGCACAAACTCCAATAACCGTAAGAAAACTCACGCTCTAACAACAGGAAGTAACCAGTCCTTCCAAACTTGAAAGATTCAAAAAGGCCTATCCAACACCAGATGATGACCAAATCCATAAGAGACCTAACACATCATGCCGCTATGGATAAGTTCCACCTTCCAAACTATAGGCAAGGAACAAGCACAACAAAGATACGATTGATAGAATGAGATAAGGAAAACATCTACGAAAAAACCGACACCAATTTATAACTCGAAGTCACCTAAGAGGGACTAAAAGCAACGTGCCATTACAACCAAGATTCCACCTCCCGACCAACGGGGGCAAAGAACAAACACGAGGAATCCCCAATAACACCAATGATTTCCACCTCATTGATACTCTACAAACTCCACTCTATTAACACAGAGGAACTTAAATACCAACCAAGAATGATGGAAAGTGCACCATGAATGCAAGGAATGAAGACCAAATGGAGGCATAACTACAACAAAGCAACCGAATTGCCACACAAGAACAACACTCAACTTCCAATGAACCGAAGGAACACAACACCGATGGAAGGAGACAAAACAAGCATGATATCTCCAAGACACCATGCTATAGTGCAACAGTGCTCTACATGCACACAAATACGACAACAACCTAACTCAAAGACTACGAGAAACCCATAGAGACTAATTGTCTCCCCACGGTTCCAAAGTAATCTAACCGAAAGCTCTGATACCAAGTTATCACGCCCCGAATTTTCAAACCATTTTTTAGATCATTAAAATAGTTAATAAATAAATTAGGGAGAGCCACTTGTTACACATCAGCTAAACAGTAAAGATAAACAGATAGTGTACAATATAATACAAGAGAGGTACATGAAGTACAAGATGAAGTAAACAAGTACACTGGCTAACTACAACAGGTACAACTGAAATGAAATACGATGATACAGAAGTGTAATAAGAACAAGAGTGGCAAGGCTCCCAAGAAAGTCCGACAGCTGAATCGAACTCCAATCAACAAAGCCTCATATCCCTGCAACATTGGGGGAACGGGGAAGAGGGTCTGAGCGTTCCACGTGCTCAGTGAGAAAAACCACCACTACTACCGTGTATGCATATGGAGAGTGTGTGCACAAGTGTCTGCAAGCAAGCATGCAAAAATAAGAAAGGATCCAAGTATATAAAGTGACTGAAACTCTTCAAGGAACACTAAACTTGAATATTCAACCGACAATGGACAAAAGGCTCATGTCCTTACTATCAATAAACACACTACTAAAGTTTCCAAGACTCAACTACAATAGACCATAACCGAAGCATAGCACTTACTTTCACTACTAGGATAAGACCACCCTAACCCTCTATAAAAAGGAATCAAGAACCATCTTACTATAACACAACTAACCCACATAACCTGAATCATTCTTCTACTTTAACATTGTTATGGATTTGGTTCAAATTAAACTTTGAGATATTTGCGTGACTCGTGTATAGCCCTAATTTCTTTAACGTCAATGACACAAGGGTTAACTGACATTCATTTCTTTCTTTCTAAGTACGAATACAAGTGAGGTTCTCATGTTCTTGTTGTATACTTTATTCATATTTCTGAATTTCTTCCATAATAACATAACATGGATAAATCTCGGAATCCCATCTTAAGTCCATTCTGGATTTATCCTACCAACGCCTTTTACCATACTAGAGAATTGTTCCGTAAAGTTGTTACATAGATGAATCCAAGAATCCCCTCATAAGTCCATTCTTGAATTATCCTACCATTTTTTGTATCATATTCGAAGTTCGTATTATATTTGAGTGTGTGATATCCATATCGCGATTAAGAATTATTAATAAATAATAATTGGGGATTTAGATAATTAAAAATATCATCTAATGTGGTTAATTAAAGTTAATTGTGAGATATAAGGTAGTTAAGAGGAAATAAATCAAATTATATAGAATTAATAAGTGTGGAGGGGTAAGTATAGATGACACGTGGCAGTACATATTCATCCGTTGAAGGTGTTATTTAGTACGGCCAGAGTGTTAACAATGCTGAATTTGATGTAAAGGTCATATTTCCTTAATTGGCACCGCAGATAAGGTCATCTCTGCGAGATTAGGACATCTGTGTGGGGTGTCTCTTAGGAGTATTGACATTGCTGATTGGATTATCTGTGATAAGATGATAACATGTCCAACAGGGTAAGAAGAACCTGTTCAGGGACATTCTTATTAGATTATGGATGATTTAGTTGGGACAGTTGTGAAAGGATTAATGTTAGGACCTTGACCGAAGTGATATTTCTAGCTCGTACACGTCATTGCCTGCTGCGCAGTTAAGATTAAGCCTAGATGGGCATTCTGGCAGTGCGGTTGTGAGGATGCGCGAAGTGGATCACACGGACAAGGTGAGCCTTATATTAATTAGGGACGACGGCTGAGGATAAGGCTTGTCAGTGCGGCAAGAGTCTTCAGTGCGGGGTCTTGGCTATGCGGCAGTAATACGTCTAGGCATTAATTGGTCGGTCAGTAGCCATAAATGCACGCATTATGTTCACATCGTTAGAAGAATCGTTTCGACCTAATCAAGAGGAGAAGTTGTAAGGATGTAACGGAGAAGAAGACGAGGAGTCTTCTGTCCACATTCATTCCCCCTCTTTGATGATAAATCAAAGAATTGGAAGGTCACCATTAATGAAGAGAGCAGAGATATAAAAGGCAAGTTTCTTCACCTGTAAAAGGTACGGTCTCACACATTCCCTGTGGTGTTTTTCTCTCTTTCGATAAGGATTTTGTTACTCCACTTGGGACTAACTTAATCATCGGAGGGCCTTCCAAGCCATAGTGGCGGGGGGGTCTTCTAACTGTTTTCTTTGGCTGCAGAGAGTTTATGTGAGACTAGATAATAACAAGGAATTTGGCAAGGAAAGGATCTTAAGATCAGTTCAGCAGAAGCACTCAACGACAGTGAAAGTTTTCGTCGTCGACAATTGGCGCCGTCTGTGGGAAAGCCACACCAAGTTTGAAGCAAAGTTCGTTGTTGAAAAGTTTGAAGCAGAGATGG
The DNA here is from genome assembly GCA_002855965.1 of Monotropa hypopitys. Taxonomy (NCBI): domain Eukaryota; kingdom Viridiplantae; phylum Streptophyta; class Magnoliopsida; order Ericales; family Ericaceae; genus Monotropa; species Monotropa hypopitys. The sequence goes on along the minus strand of NMUG010007738.1, from coordinate 3,142 downwards.
TAATTATCATAGAAGATGAAGTCGAACAGACACCGAAAGTAGGGAGAAATGCTGGGGATGGGCGTGGAACCCAAGAAAACGATTATACTCCACCCCCAGCCCCAGGAAGACGAGGGGTCATTCTCGGTTCCAGATTTTTCTGAGAGGAGGTTCAAGTAGGCAATAGGATGTGGAAACGACCAATGTTGTCCACGACGAGAATGAGGATCGCATAGATATCCAGGATGATTACGATATGGAAGATGCAAGTTCAAGCCATTCCAGGTCCTTGGGTTCCCAATCTCAATCCAAATCCAAGTCCGTTAGAAACGAGGATTTGGCTGAATTGGTCAGGATCTAGGGGAAACGATACGGCGATTGGAGGTCCAAGTGCAGAAGATGGGATGACAGAAAGATGATGTGCCTCAGGGAAATCGACCTTTAGATATCCCTGGAAGGCAGAATGTCCACACCCGTCCTAGAACACGTGGAGGCCAGAGAATGGCTCCCAATGTTCACAGACAGGGGGGAGTGGCAAATGTTTGGAGGCCAGTCGGTGGCGCAAACAGGGGAATGCAGGATCCACCCCTTCCCCCGAGAAGGGAGAGGGAGGAGCACTAGAACAGGACACGAAGTAGAGGTTCACGTCGCAACAATCGGCCTCAGCAGGCCAGGTCAGCGAATTCAGTACCAGACTTGAGAGATCATTTGCGCAATAGGGCCCAGGCCAGATCTTCTTAAAACCTGGAGGATGTTGATCCTCAAGTGGAGGATTTGCGAAAGTGGATAGATGAAAAGTTTAGGGGAAGGGCAACAGCCCAGTAGAGTGCGAGAAGGGTGATCCAGCAGATCACGTCAACTCCCTTGTCTCGTGAGATTTCAGACTATAGGATCCCAAGGGGTTTTTCTTTGCCCAACTTTCCTAAGTATGACGAAAAGGTGGACCCGGTGGCTCACCTGAAGGATTTTCAACAGGCTCTCATCATTTATGAGGGTGATGAGATTCTTTATTGTCGAATGTTTGCATCCAGTTTAAGACGCATGGCCCTCAGTTGGTATCACAAACTGCCCGCACACTCCGTCACCAGTTGGGCGCAGCTAGCAAAGTTATTTGTGGGACGTTTCATGACCAGTCGCGCAATTTTAAAGCACTTTGATTCTTTGACTTCATTGAGAAAACGGTCAAATGAATCCCTTCGTGAGTATGCGGGAAGGTATGTGGACATTTATAATTATGTGGAGGACTGCACGGAGAAGCAGGCAGTGGCAATGTTCAGGCTAGGGCTTTCCTTTGGTGAGAAACTAAGGGAATCCTTAACCTTGAACCCGGTGGAGTCCTTTCCCAAGCTCATGGAAAGGGTTTAATAGGGCTGTAAATGAACAGGGACGCTTGCGAACTATTCGAGGCTCGGTTCGGTAAAAGTTCGTTCGAGTTCGATTCGTCTATTAAACGAGCCGAACCTGAACCTTAGTTTTAGGCTCGTTAGATAAATGAGACTAACTCAAACCTAACAGTATTCGGCTCGGTCAGGTTCGCGAACCTGGGTTAAAAGAATATATATTATGTCAAAATAAATATTATTAATATATTATTGAATAAAATAAGAAAATAAAAAGAATACATGCATGAAAAAAGTTTGAAAATATAGATTTACCCATTAGTATTTAGAGTGGAAGGCAAAAAACTAAAAAAACTTTTTTATGGTTCGCCGAACCCGAATTCGAGCCCAGATTCGGCTTGGTTCGGCTCGTTTAGTTAAAAGATATTTGTCGAGCCGAGCCCCAGCCGAGCCGTGGGTTTTTTAGTCGAGCCGAACTCGAGCCTGTTTATTCAAGCTCGAGTCGAACTCGAGCCAAACTCGAGCCCAGCATACACCTAACAAACGGACCCCGAACCTCACACGGTTCAGCTCGTTCACAGAACTAGGGTTGAACAACATGCGAAGTTGGAAGAGGAGGCCAACATGGAGGCAGCCCGCACTTCCAATAGGGCTCACCGCACTCATGTTGTTGAGCCAGTCGAGGAGAAAAAGAAGAGAAAAAGGTCAGCGCGGCCCCAGTCTCCCGAGAAGGAAGTCAGTGCGGTGCCAGCACCTGCCGCACATCAAGCCAATTTCAACGGGATGCCCGCTCTGAGAATGGGAAGGCCAGGCCCAACCTCATATAAAGCGATTCGAATGGAATTCAACATCCCAATTTTTTAAATGATCTTTCCATTGCAGGGGGAGCCATTTTGGAAGTGGCCAGCCAGGCAAGGAGGAAATCAAGCTGAGTTGGAAGAAACCGGTCTGAGGTGCAGTTACCATAGAGAATATGGTCATAAAACTGAAGACTGTAGAATGTTCAAACAGTTCTTAGAAGAACTGGTGGAGGCAGGTCATTTGAAGCAGTACCTAGCTCAGCCACCTGCACAGAACAACAGGCAGGTAAGGGTGGTTGGGGATGGTGATTGCTCAGATGAGGACCTACCTCCAGTTGGCGTAATTCGTGTGATTCATGGAGGTGAAGAGTAGGTTCCACTCCAAGAGTTCAGGGCTTTAAGAAGAAAGCAGGCTTCAGAGCACCATGTGCTACAGCTCGGTCAGAAGAGACAGAGGGAGAACGATGGATATACAACACAGATAGCCTTTTCGGATGAAGATTTGGAGGGAGTCACTGTGTCGCACAACGATGCCTTGGTCGTTACCTTGAACATCAACAGATTTGACACCGAAAGGATACTGATAGACCAGGGCAGTTCTACAGACATCTTATATTTGCAAGCATTTTTGAAGATGGGTCTTTCTCAGGAGGATCTAAGGGAAGTACGGATCCCCGTGATTGGTTTCAGTGCAGAACCCGTGTGTCCCCTTGGTTCCATAGTGTAAGACCCCGGTCCTAGAAAATAATAAATAAAAGTATTTTATATAAATTTAGGAAATTCTGATATCCATTTAAGCCTTAAAATTTTAATATGAAGAAGGAAAGATTTGATCAGGGGCCTAAGTAAAAGAATATAAGTTAGGAGTGCAAATTTGTTAACTGTCGACCAGTTGAGGGTCCGACCGAGTAGAAGAGAGTCCGGCCGAGAAGAAGTTCGGCAGTCACAGAGCTCGGCATGTATCAGTGCGGGAGATGGGCTGTTCGTACACATGAGTGCTCGGCAAGACAGATGCTCGGCAGC